>JAOEHY010027497.1:0-40722 GCA_025447955.1 Psilopsiagon aurifrons
TTTATGTTGAGGACACCAGAACTGCACACAATACTCCAAGTGAGGTCTCACAAGAGCAGAGGGGCAGGATCACCTCCCTCGACCTGCTGGTCACACTCCTCTTGATGCAGCCCAGGATACGGTTGGCTTTCTGGGATGCAAGAGCACACTGCTGGCTCATGTTCATTATCCTTAACATCCGTAGCCAAATTTAATTCTAAGTGGGCCTTAGCTTTCCTAACCCGGTCCCTAGCTTCCTGGACAGCATCCCTGTATTCTTCTCAGGTCGCCTGTCCTTGCTTCCACTTTTTTAGAAGCCTCTTTTTTCCTTCAAATTTTCCTCAGCAGCTCCTTATCCATCCAAGGAGGTCTCCTGACCCTTCTGCAGCACTTCCTTCTAGTAGGGATGTGTCACTCCTGAGCTTGCAGCAGGTGATCCTTGAATATCAACCAAGAGTCTTGGGCTCCCCTGTCCTCCAGGGCTATATCCCATGGAACCTTACTGAGAAAGTTCCTGAAGAGGCCAAAGTCTGCTCTCTTGAAGTCCAGGGCAGTGAGCTTGCAGCACACTCTTCTCACTGTCCTGAAGATCTCGAGTGTGATCATCTCATGATCACTGCAATCAAGGCTGCCCTGGAGAGTCACATTTCCAACCAGCCCTTCCCCATTGGTGAGGACGAGGTCATCATATAGGTGTAAATCTTTCCTTAGAAATGCACAGTTGTTTAATTATTAAATTGGACAAAATGCATTATTTTTGCAATGTGTAATATTATGTAAAAATAAGCTTAAAATTGAATATTTAGATCTAAGATTTAAGGTTTCAATTTTTTAATAAAATTTAAAAATTCATTCAATGATAATTAAAAAAAAAAAAAATTCCATCCTAAGTAGTATTTACTCATTTGAAGTGTCTTTCCTAGACTATAAAAAAATAATTAAAGTATAAAACCAAACTAGTAAATATTTGCCAAGCTCTTACACAACCTGACAGATTGATTTTGTGCATTATATTGTGACTGGATCAATTAGCACAAAATAAACAATGAAACAGTTTATTAATGTTTCCTGAAAGATTCTCTGTTTTTTTTTTATTTTAGTTTTGGTTTTTTGAGCCTGTTCCCAATCCTCAAGGAGCTTGAACATCAACTTCAGTAGACAGATGATATCTTTAGTGCTTTGAAAAAGGCTCTTGAAAAACTTATTTCAAAGTTGATCTTGTTTGTAAAACACTAATGTGGAATAGATGTGACTAAACAAGCAAGAAAACCTCTTCAGAGTTTAAATCACCTACACCCTTTTGTTTCAAGTGACAAGGCCTATCATTAAGCAGAAAAATTTTGCTTCTTCAGCATAACAGGCACACTAGCAAGGTGTTCTCCCATTTTCATACTGTTATTACCTTTTCATATATAATTGGTTTCATACATTTTTAGTAGCCTAAACTGAAAGCCATTTGTTTTCTCTGTAACAAAACCTCTCAAAACATAAATTCCCAAGCTTCAGTGTTCATCTTATGAATATATTCCATATCTTCAACTACTGCCATGCTGTTTTACCTCTGCAGCAAGCTTTTCCTTCAATATCCTGCTTCCTAATATAAACCTTCCTTTATACCATCTCAGGCTACAGGACTGGCTTCCAGCATTGTCATATATTCTCTCCTTTGACTTAATCACCATTTCTTGAGCTTTTTGAAAGAAACAAAAAGGAAAAAAGCTGTTAAGTGCTGGAAGAAAAGGTAATTTGCAATATGCACACTTAAATTACACAGAGTACATGTTAGTCGTTCTCCTAATTCCTTTCAGAAAACAAGAGACTTCATGGTGATGGTAAAGAGAAAGAAGGGCTAAGAGGAAAAGCAGAAGAGGAATCAAGAGAAAAACAGTATTTTTTTATTTCTAATAATCCATAAAGAGTAGCATAAGAATTCAGTTAAAAAGCGGGAGGCGGAGGAATTAGAAAGCAATTTTAGAAATTAGATGCAAATTGGAAGAAAACATAGGAAACTGAAAATCCTCCAAACAGAACAAATATAGCTGGGAGAGACACTGAGCAGGCAAGCAAGTCTGGGACAAATGAGGACAGCTTTGTTCCTTCAATTTGTCATCCCCTGCAATCAATATGAACCTCCTCCACTCAAAATACAATAGCCAAATTAATTTTGGTATTCCCTAAAAACATAAATTTATGTCTTGACAGGCATATAGAAACTCACTATTCTGGGCTGCAGAAACAGGACCATGCTGTTGCACTCTGAATCTCAGACTAAGATAGCCAGATAGCTGCCAGCTACAAAATAAGTAAGAAAAGGGGACTCTGACATAAAGAATGCAGGTCCCATACTCATTCCCACTCCCTATTGATAGAAACAAGAGTGAGGCAGCTGGACAGCCCCTAAGGGAACAGAAAGAAGCAAAAAGTGTGACAAAACCCACAAAACACAAGAAGGAAAACCCAAGGCTGTCAAGGATGAGAGAGCTTGCAATCTGAGAGCAGAAGCTCCACAGCAATTACAAGCCTAAAAAAACCCTGGATGTTAGCAGTGGGAGAGCGTAGAAACAAACAGAGGGAAGGTCCTGGCTAAAGAACATCAACAGAAAACACAAGGATCCATACCCCACTGCAAAAATGCACATTAGTCAATCTTACTTAACTATATTTTGTTTCATAACTTGCTTATTTGGTAAGTTATCTGTCAATGTTGAAGAAGCATTTGGAGAATGCCCTTAACAATATGCTTTAACATTTGGTCAGCTCTGAAGTGGTCAAGCTCTTGAACTAAATGATCATTGCATGTCCTTTCCAACAGAAATATTCCATTCAAACTTAAAATCTTAGACTTTGATAACAAAGTCATAGTACAGGTTACTAATTTCACTGTGCATCACTCCATTCCTATTTTAGTATCTGATAAGACAAAAATAGCTTTATTAACCTTGTGAAAACTATTTCCTTTACATCCTCCTTTTAAGAAAAGGGTAAAAGAATCTGAGGTCAGCTGGAGTTGGGGGGAAACAGTGGTGCTGCTCCCTTGGTGTACACGTCCCCAGGCCACTGCCTTTATGCATGGTTGATTAGAAAATTCTGCAGCAGCAAGTCATGTCCCCTAGCTGTCATATGGCACACCAGAGGAAAGATGTAGGACTGAATTTCCTGCCTGCAAAATGTATAAATCTCAAGATTTTCATTTGCAGTTGGATATCCCAACATAAACAAATGCTTAGTGAATAATTAAACCCAGAAGTCCAAATTCATTGCAGGGGTTATTACCTCAGCAACACCACCATGTTGATCTGGTACATGGTTTCTGAGAACCTCAAAGAAATCTTTTGGTTTCTGAGAACACTCATTTATATAGAGATACTCTAAAATTGCATGGCAAACAGGAGGAGTTGTCAAATGCTTCCAAAATGCAGATGAGACCAAAAAATCCTCAAGCAACAACAGGGGCTTTTACATATCAGCATTAAAAAAAAGAACAACAACCCAACAATTTTTTCTGAATGCATACCATTGGTATAGCTGATGAGAGAAAAATCTACCACTGATGTGAACCATCATGACTTTAAGTTTGTGAAACTAGCAAAACTAGCACTCCGTCCCCACCCACACATCATAAAAATATTCTCTAAATTTTATACTAATGACATTGGGAACTAAAGGTACCTGATCATCCTTAGGTTTCCCTGCCATGAGATGAGAGGGTTCCTATATGGCATATACAGCTATACATTCAAGATATCTGTCAAGAACTTTAATAAAGTAGAAAATTAAAAATAATTTGAATTCCATTTTGTAATCAAGAAATTAGGGTTTCTGCTGTTCCACCCATTTCTCAATCTGCAGTTTCATTTACTCTGTTTTCCTCTCTAGCATGTGTTTTGTTTCATTCCTCTTGCTAGGTGTTTAATTTCACTGAAAATAAGGATTTTTCCCTTAAAACAAACTAACAAAGGCAAGCTACCGTTTACTATTCATTACGTTTCTTGAACATTATCATTTTTTTCCTTGTGTCAACTGTTTTGTCACCAAAATTACTCCTCTTATACTCTCCCTTTACAAGTAATAGTCCAAATCTGATGATCTTTTGGAAAACATTACCTCTCACAACGGCACATACGAGTTCGTTACTTTATTTCTCCCAGTTATATTACCCCATCACAAGAAACACAGTGACTCTTGGACTTTTCTACCCCTACTGGAGCTGAAGGGCAGAGGATTTTTGTTTCGTCTTTCTTTGCACTGAGTCAGAATAGATTTAGCATCAGCTTGACCAGGAGATTGAATTGAATCATTAGGTAAAATTGAATGCTTTTAGAAAATATGTAAAATAGAATAGTCATATATAATGCAGTGGTCTCCTTCAAAAGGTCTTCTGTACAACTCTGCAGATGATAAGGAGGTTATTTATTTTGCCTCAGACTTGCATTCTGTTTGCTCTTTATGAAAGCTTCCAGATATATTCATATGAATTCGAGGGAAACATTTTTTTTTAAACAAAATTCTTTGTAGCATTGCCAATGATGGTTCAGCATACTTAAGGAAAAAATAAAGGCTCATCTTCTTTCTTCCTGAAGTCCAGTGATTCCTAAGAATTACTCTTTAAATAAAGTAATATCTATAAAAGTATACTTTTACCATTTCATAAATTCTGAAATAGAGCTTTAAAATATTCCTAAGAAAAAGCAAAAAGTATGTTGCATTCTGTATAAGATACCAATTTCCCTCTCTGACCTTTGATTATTTCATTAGTCACTCACTCCTAGCAGAAAGCATTCTTTGGATACAGCATGTATAATTTACTTCAGGGCAAGAAATCCAAGTTAAAACAATTTTACACCTCATATTGAGTTGGCAGAGTGGAGAATCTTCCACATATCAACTGATGGTAGACATCTCTGATCATTCAGTGGTGGGATTTTAGTTGTTATTCATTGAAGATTTTTTTTTTTTTATTGATGTATTTATTTTTGTGCTGGCAGTTGGGCTAGGGTGATGTACTTTTTCTACAACTCTATAATCAATATGAGTTGTGGAGAAGGTGGGGAGGAGGTGCCTTATGCAATTTCTTTTTTCACCTGAATCACTAACTCAAATTTGGGTGTTTTCAGCGACTTCTTGGAGTTGAGTGAGAGGCAGCCACAACACCTTTGCTGCTGTGATCAATCCTTACTCAGTTTTGTTTTCAGGGAACATTTCTGGCTCTTGAAGCATCGTTTCTTCTGTCTATACTCAGAACAGCAACTACATGATGCATCTCTGAATAGTTTAGAATTAGCGTAAGACTGCATTAAATCATTAAAGACAATTGTCACAGTTCTGGGTCTAATTTTCAAGAGTTTCCTTTACATCCAGGTTTTACCTTCAATCTTATTACTTTATTACACTTTATTACAACACCTTATGTCTTCTTCACATTGGTTTCTGATGCTTTCTTCATAAGATCTTTATAGTACCTTCTTCAATACAAGATTTTTGAAGGCTTTCCTATCTAAGAAATTCCTTTTACTTTCCCAGATTTCATTTCTGGGTGCTGTTTTTATGAACAGTCAGTCTAACTCCAGCAAATGAGTTGCGTTTAGGTTCTTCCAAGCAAGTACTGTCTTATCTAAGACAAAGAAGATAGTTTACTTAGCTATTACATTAGTTGTGAAAGTTATTAATCCTTCCTAAAAGAAGGGCTTTTGTCGGGCTTTCTGCTCCTTAGTAACAATTCATAGAGTCTTCTCAAACAAGAAGGGCTAGAAAACGCTTCTTGTCTGAATCACAAACATCATCAACCCTAACTGCCAGTTCTTGGGAAAGCATATATAAAGCTGGTTTGTATTAAAATTGTACTGACAAAATTGAAACATAAAGGACTAGACTACTCATTCCTGATTACGAGAACACATCATTTTAACTAGTCTCTTGCTTTTAGTTAACGTTATTCCCACCTGTGATTGCCTTCACTTCTTCAAAGTCAGTTGGGTTTTCTAGGAGGCATAAAGAGTATTTTCCCCCCTCTGAAGTGGCTTACAGTCAACTAAAATAAGGGACAGTTCCTTTGGCTTGAAGAAGAGACAATTATCTCTCCATATTCAGATATGAGTAAGAATAAACTATGAGTGGCTATAAATGTCTCCTGATGTGAAAAATTTTGCAAATGCACCAAAACAAGCAAAAAACATTTGTTACAAAGAAATTTAGTATAACAAAGCAAGCCTATTGTACTTACTAGAAGCAAAATACCTACAAAATAGCTACCTTCCAAGTTATGTTTTCCTGTGTCCAGTGGGAAACTGCTTAACTGAGACTAGTATTTTTACAAAAATTTCTGCCATTTTTAATGGCAGCCGCTTTTTCATGTCTATTTGCATGCTGTTTAAACCACGACACACATCCTAAATCAAACCAAGAGCTGAAGGTGTAGTGGAGAAATCTTTTTCCAGCTGTTTGAATTTATTAGTCTGAGCTAAAACCTATGTTCTATCAACAATCTGCTTTTTAAAAGTAATTCTAATACATAATTTCAGCTGTTAACTTCAGGCTGCCCTTATATACTCTGTGCCCTCTTTTTTCCTTAAATTTCTACCCATTTTATCTCAAAACCTGAAAATTAACTGAGACATTATTGCTTAAATACATTGATAATTATATTGTTTAGATTTAGCTGTGACTATTTCTCACTTTCTCACAGTCAAATAGGACTGGAGTTTGTTTCTTGTCAATGCTTGCTGTCTCTCTGAAAACCTTTATTTCCATCTGTGAAATAACAAATAAACAATCTTCACCCCTTGTCTACTTCCTGAATTTCCCAGAACTTTCAGATGTGAAAATTAAATAACTTAAAGAGTGTCTGCAGACTTTCATCTCATTAAGACTTTTTATTTTTGTAAATAATTGTGGAAAGCTGTAATATCAAATGTAAGTGTGGAGGGGAGAGTGAGCTGATAAAATGTGGAAAGAGCTAAGAAGGACTAATAATAATCTTCTGTCTTTGCAGGTAAAATTCAAATCTTCAGTACTTATGTAACACAAAACACCTTCACCTAGCTTGAAAAATATATTGATCTCATCTTTCCCACACCCTTATTCTTTTTCTCGTATTGCTTCAGAGTTGGTGGTAAAGTAAGACTGCTGTAATCGTTGGAAGAATTTCTCTGCATCACCTCTAAGGACTCCAGCTACTCCACATTCTTCAACGTATTATTATCCTCATACTCCTTTCTCCCAACAGAGGTTCTCTTATGCCCTTGGTGAAAAAAATCAACTGCCTTTTCTATATGTCCTGCATAAGCAGATCTCCATTAAGTTGAAGAAGTTGTGTGTGTGCTGTCTATCCTTATGGAGCTAGTTGCACATCTGGAATGTATATCAGTTGAGCATAAAGATGTTAAGTTGCTTTCATCCCCTTTAAGACTGCAGTTTCTCAATACAGATTTTAAAAATGTCTATGTGAGAGTATTTAGCTGTGAAAGCTGCTTCAGTTTAACTTGTGAAAATCAGAGGTACTATATCTAAAGCCAATGATGCATCTATACCTACCTCTATAAAAAGAAGTCTTTTAGTACCCAGTTTGGAAATGTAACAAGATTTGTCATACTTCAGTTTTAAAATTGCACAATGATTTGGTTTTTTTTCTTGTATTTCCTAAGTGTACAACAGCTAACTGTCAAACTGACTATTTGACTGCTGAGAGCACTTTGGCAATATGATCATCAAATTATTAAAATCCTTAGCTAAGGTCCTTGTCCTGTCCCTGCATTTATAAAAGAAAGATGCCCACATATTTTTTAGCTGCACTTTAGGTATTTTTTTTTTAGCAAGTAAAACTGCCTACAAAGTAAGCAAGCTCCCCTGTAAATTTTTGTCATCCTTCAGTTTAGCTGCTGCTTAAAGTGTCATTGAAGAATTAACAGAAACTGCTGCCAATGACAGAATCCAGTGGATTGCATAAATAAACGTCAATTTTCCTTCCAGGGTTTGAAAATTAAAATCAAACCCATTTCTTTCTTTCAAATAAATGATTTTTCACTCTGCTAAGACTTGACCTCTGCCTGATTCACCACTGGGATATCCAAAAAGGAGTTAAGCAGCTTTCATCAGGGCTAAAAACATCATGTTGCAGCCCTGACACTATCAGCAAGTACATTTTGATGATGTAATTCTTTTAACTCTGTTTTACAATGTTACATCAGAGCACCCTGCCTACACAGGTACAGGGTAGACCAACAGCATTCCCAACTCTGTCATCAGTTGTCAGTACGCACACATGCTCCAACCCCTGCAGCTCCAATGCAATATTAATTTTGAAACATTAATTACATCTGATAAATACACTGGGAGAAAAAGATTTGAATGCAATAGTTATTAGCACACAGTATCTTTTATCTAAAGTCAGTACATATTTTCATATTTATAAAGATAAAGATACAATATTCGATCACATTTTTAACGGTGTTTTGGGGAAAAATGTGTCATTTCTCTTTACCCATTCTACTTATTATTTTGCATCTTATTTCACACATAAAATTAAATTTAAAATCGAATCTCAAGAAACATTGACTTAAAAATACCAAGCATGCAAAAAATTCTCTTAAGGAGAAGAAGAAATTCGGAATTCTGTCTTGAGCAGTACATGGTGGGAAGGGGTTATTACCTTGATAGCTACAGAACATTCATAAGGCTTTAAAGAGGATAATAAGGATTACAACAATTCTTACTTTTTCTTCACACCACTTCAAAAATTTGCAAATAAAGATGAAGATAAGATATTTGCAGTTAGAAAGCTGTAATTCAAATAGACCAGAAGAGGCACCAGGACTGTCATTTACCTTGTTGCTTGTACAGAAGGTACAATCTTATTTTTTAAATGGGAGAAGCCTCCAGGCAGATATTACAAAGAATTCTGAAACCAAAAGTACAATTAGGCCCAGGGCCAACAGCCTGAAGCATGACTCAGTCAAGGGACATCAGATCATTGATCAGTATCTCTGATATAAAGAACAAAAGCAGAATTAAGCAGGTTGCAAACAGTAAAGGTAGTAATGAATAGCAATATATTCCTAGCTTGAGTTTGAAGAAGAAAATAAATTGAGAAGTATGATACAACAGTTGTATGTTGATTTTATTGCTATATTCTTCTGGGAAAAAAAAACCCTTTAAAAATCAAGCTATGACTGTGTTGTTTAATCCCTCTCTATTAATCATGAACCTCAGTGATTTAATGTCATCTTCAAACCCTGTAACTACAGGTCCGTATACATAATTTTACTCACAGGAATAGCCTCAAAGTCTTAAACAGGATAATACATATACCAAATGCACAGCCAATATTTATCCAAAACGAATAAGTATAATGTAACATGAACAAATAATGCTTAATGAAAGGTTCTTATTAAAAAAACCCAAAAATATATAAAAAAGGAGTTATCAGGTCACCTGCAAGACAAGTGTGTTTAAATGTGAATTGACGTGATCAGCTGGGGTCATTCTTTTTTGCCTCCATCGTCTCAGCCACCACCTCTGAGGGAATGCAAGCTGCTGAACCTCCCCCTCCCCAGGACACAGCTACTGAGTATAAAGGATTATCTGCCATACAGACAGCATGCTTCACCTAGTGCAAATCCTCTCCTAGGCTCAGAGACTGCAGGAGTAGTAGGCATTTTGAAGCCTTGAGAATTTTTGAGGAGACAGGTTTCTTTTTTACTCTATAAAAACATGACAGTATTCCACATTAAATAAGTGTTGTGGTTACAAGCCTCCTTTGTTTTTGGACTTGCCTTAAGCTGCTATTAGAATATTATTTCCTTTTTTGACCATTTGCTGGCGTCCTGCTAGCATGGGCTAAATCATAACTAAATTCCCTTCTCAGGACTTACTCTAAACCCTATGGGAAAGTAAACACCTTTGCACAATGTTTTGGGGTTTTTCTGCTTGTGTGTTCCTCTAGTTGCTTTTGCAACACAAGCAGATTTACTCAGCAGCAAATCCTATTCAAGCAGTTATTGTGATTGCCTGCACTAACATGAGACACTCATTTAAGAAGATTACAAAATAATGATGAAATTGCAGCATTACAACATTGTAAATCTCATCAGTGAGTACAGAGAAGAGTGTTCAGAAAGTAATAGATTGCTATTTTGAGCTTCTCCATTTCCACTATCTGACTCCTCTGAACGTAAGGAAACTAAAAAATTTGTTATTTAAAATTAAAATACCAAAATATCTCTTACTTCAGAGGTAGCTGTTTATAAAACCTATATTGTAGTTTAGAAGTTCAGTTTCACTGCAGAGTTAACAAATGAGTACCAGGTGATTTAAATGTTACAGATCATACCAGTTACTTATTTCATAAGCATGTATGTTGGCACTTGAAATTACCTTGCACAAGCTAGGCCGCATCAGCTTGGTCAATAGGCATTTTTGCACTGTATTGAGTATTTGGATTGGAAGCGCTGGAAACTATGAAGGGTCAATCTGTTGAAAGACCCAGTAAGATAGCCACTATTTTAGAATTATATGCTGTTAGCAAATATTCAGCAAAATAAAGTAACGAACTAAGAATAATTACTATAACCAGACTGGGGAGTCACCAAAGAAATGGGATTTAAATGTTGGATTGCTTACAGCTCAGCTGAGCGGCTCAGGTTCAGACAAATCTCAAAGCTACTGAAGTGTTCTACAGCTTCAGCCCCATCATGAAAGAAAACCTGCTGACCTTGCTGCAGGACACCTCAATCCCTGCAGATGCTTTCAGCAAAGTATTTCCCTTTTCTTCCCCTAATTCCACACACTTGAGGAGTTTGTGCCTTTCTGTGCTGTACTGTGGTTGTGTGCTCCTCTATGAAAATGGGTGCACTGGTTTCCTGCAGTACAGTGTAATAAATGATTTTAAAATAAGAGTAGCTGTTCTCAGCCTGGATGTACTGCCATTATTATATTCCTAGCATCCTAACAGTGGCATAAGTTACTGAGAGTATTCAGTGCTCCCACTTGCCCCAGACACCTTTTCTGAAGCAGTTTATATAATCAGCTGGGCAATTTCTTCTCGTATTCACAAGTGGTTTATCTATCCAGACTCTCAAAGTATTATAAAACACATTATCATATGTATAAGGCTTTACATACAGATGTTATATATACATTCATACATAGATATGTTTAAATCTAACATACTGAAAAAGACAAATCTGAGCAAGTGAAATCCTTCTCCTACTGCAGATAATAGTAAATAACCTAAAAAATAAGCCAAGACTAGGACATAATGAGAAAGATTTCTGGATATTTTCACAATTATACCTAGGTGAGAAGCTTTTTGGAGTGATATTTCTGATGCAGATAATGGAAATAAAATGGTAGTTGATAAGGGAATGCTATAATCCACCACCTATTCTTCTGCATGGGCCCTCAGATCAAGGCAGGTACTCCAAGGCCAGGAGTCTGCTAGAAAAACAGCGTATCTTACATGCACTCAGAAAAAAACCCAAAATAATCTAATTATCCTTTCTCATTTATCAAGAATACTCTAACCATGAATAGAGCTCCATCTGAGTTATCTGTTTAGGTAAACTATCTTGAAGGGATTTTTATATTATACAATTAGCTGAGACCTGGGTTGTGTCCCCTGTGGGTAAGGCAGCCATCAGGAGCACATCATCTCTGCACTCCCAGCAGGATACAGGTCTCTGCTGCCCCAAGATCCTCTGCTCTGCGCCTGCAGAACATGCAAATATTATTTTCAAAACTACTGTCTCAATTTGTTAAACTTTTCAGGAAGGTGGTGGCAAAGTGTGAACTTCCATAGCCCTCACAGCAGCTCTCCTGGGCAGTGAGTGCCCACTTACAACTTTATCTTATTTCCATCCAGAAAGAAGAGACTGTTTTTTTGATGTAATGAGACTCTTGCAAGGACTCACTGGTAAGGAAACCACCCTAATAACTTATTTTCCTTGTAAGGCACAAGTATTTAACATTCTTGGTGTTCCTATTCTAGTCAGTTTAGTTTTCAATTTGAGAAAACACATCTTTATAGCTTAAAAACATGCCTTTAAAAATAGCCTTTATAGCCAAGTTTTTAACCACCTGAACTTCTTTAGAAAAAAAAATGTAGTGATTTACAGTTACAGTGCTTTGTAATTAAAAGGAGCATTTCACCCTAAATGTAGACGTTTTACATTTGAAAAAGAAAGTTAAGCAAAACGTTACTCTGCTTTTAGAATCAAATGAGTTTTGACAGACAACATATGTTCCCCAAAAGCATACTTTGGGGACATGGGCTTTGACAGAAGGGAAACACTAAAAGTATGAGCAACCATGTGATATATTCCATCTCTGTTTTCACTAATGCTATCGTCTGTAGCATTTATAACCACAGAAAAAGAAGATTATTCACAAAGCAACAGCTGTCCTTCTCTTCTCTACTCTTACAACTCATCTCTGTCATGATGTTTACAAAAATTTGACAATGGTTAGGCAGATGATATTCTGCAATTGCCACATATTCCAAAGATGACAATCATTTCATCCCTAACTGGGGTTTCTTCTGTCTCCTTGAATTTGCCTTTGGAATAGGGACTGTAGTTTGCTGTGTGTTCCAAACATGTAGGTAATAATGATAGAGACTCTAGATATTAGAAATATTAAAGAAACAATAAATAGAATAATGTTTATTTTATTCTATAATGTAAATTCTCTGTTACAGAGAACTGAGCAAATTACAGCAAATGTCTCCTGTATTTACAGTAGGTAATAATTTACTCCAATAAATTATGAAATTACATTTAATTGTTTCACTTAGGCAACTATATAATATTAAATAATATGATGTATGAAATCTGAGTTAAATGCCAATTTGATAGAAATACACTGAAGAGGTCTCTCCAGGTACCATAGGAATGCTAACATTAAACTGCAGATAGGAACATAATTAATAAAAAAGTGCATTTCCAGCAGAACCCTTACAATCCTTTCTGGGATACATCACAAGAGAATTTCAGACAAATAAAGAACTCTTTCGGTGTATTGCTGAGAATCAACAATATCAAAGCAGCTGGTTTTCATCAACTGCCTTAAAACCCCTTAGCTATTGATGTTATCACCACAAGTCATATAAAAACACACTTGATTTTTGACTAGTATGTTTACAGCTCCAGGGGTAGAGGTAGCAAGATTCATCTGTCACCTCATCTCCACCTAATACAGATCTATCCGACAGGTGTTCTCAAAATATCTTATTATGCTGGATTTCTTAACACACAAACCGTGAGGAAATATGGAGGTGAAAAAAAGCTGTCCTAAAATGCCAGTGCTTCAAGAACCCTTTGAATACTGGGGAATCAACTTCAAAGTTTCTCTTAAATCTGAAATCTCTCTAGGACAGGGACTTACAACTCCCAAGAAAACAGCCCAATCCTTAGGCCATGGGCATGCTCTGACAGAACTGGATTTCTCTGATTCTGAATGTCTGGGCACAGGGAAGAAGGGAAGAGGAATGGAAAAGCATTCTCCATCCATCCAAAAGCAACCCATTGATCAGATTTTTTATTCATATCAGTGAAGTGTTAGAGAACTATATGGAGTAATCTAAAGATAAAAATCTCCTCTCAATATATATGTAAAAGCTAGAATAAGTTTTTTGAGTACTTCAACAACTTCAGTAGTAACCCATGAAGTGCTGGACTGAAATTGTTCAAATAGTAACTAATATTCAAATAACCCATCAAAATGTATTTGCAGCAGACTGGCATCATGAAAAGAATCTTGGATAAAGAGGAACAGATGAAGAGAAACAGCAAAAAGAACTCTGAGGAGCTGTCAAAGTCCCCCAGGACAGTTTTAGACAGAATTAGGACACCATTTGCAGGAAAGTTGTTGTTATGGACACTGAAAGCTCAGCCCCAGCTCCACACGAATGAAGCAGTCGGAGAGGAACCAGGCTGTTCAGCTCTGATCAGAATTAAATTTACATTTAATTTCCCCATAACCTATTGATTCCAAGTTTTTAAGCAGATATTCAGCCTCAGACTGGACTTTAATCTCAGAAGCATGTCCAGGTGAAAGAGAAAAACTTTGGGGGGTCCTCTGCCTAGCAAATCTGAACAAAAGTGGGATATGGAGGCACACCAATGTACTTTTCAGACACACAAGAGTTAAAGAACAATGCTCTAAGTGAAATACTGGCAGAATAGTATTGGGTAGGTGCCAGCGCAGGTAGAAAGACACCATCTAGGAGGCATAAGTGATAATATGGCAAACCATTCCTTCTACAAAGAAACAATGGCACATGGCATGTTCACAGCCTTAACATGGTGTTTCAGGGCTTATCTCAGCATCCTGGTGCTGGATTCCAACTATAAATTGCAGCACTGACTCGTACCTGATTTCCCTGTGTCTTTGGCAAGTGCTGTGGGCACTTTCTCTTCCTTTTTCCTCCTCCAAAGTCTCAATTGCCCAAAGTCTGGCATAATTAATCTTTGACTGGAGATTAAAAATAGCTTTAGAGAAAGTAATCAAGGCAGATGGTTCCCAGAATACCACAGGCTGTGGTATTGGGATATTCTTAGTGAAAGCAAAAAACTTTCAAATTCTACACAAGATAAGACTGAAATTTGCACAGATCCCAGTGGGACATTAGACCACAGATGCAGATGATTTTTTTGTAATGAAAAGGTGGATAATGTGCCATAAAGTCCAAGGGGTACTTCACAGTTAAGGAACCTCTGTCACAGCTGGACACAGCACGCTAGGAATTTGGACCCTGACTTCTCATTCCAGTATTTCCTAGACACCCTGCTATTGCTTCTCTCATACTCTTACACACCTTCCAACACAGTGTGAGGTTACCCAGCAACTTGGGCATCGAAGTCTCAATAGATGGTGGAATATCCAAGAGTTAGGGGACATGGCAACTTTTGTATCTTGAGCTCTTTGCCAGTATCCAGTCACCAGTTTATTCTGTAGTGATACAAGAAATATTTTGAACCATCTGAACAGTAGGTATTATTGGCTAAGCAGTCAATTTATCAAGTTATTGTATTTCCAGATTGGGGAGTCAATATACCTTGGATTTATGACAGTAGTGAGAGTCGGAGGAGGAGAGTAAATATTCCCCTTAGTAAGTACTAAGAAACTGAAGAGACATCATTATAAATTCACACGGAAATATAGAACACTAGAAACTAGCAACCAATTAAAGCTCTTACATCTCTCTGTTTCTTATCTCTATCTCAATTCTCATCTTATAAAAGCTTTGAATAAGAAAGGAAAGACTATTCTAAAGGCAGTAAGTGGAGTTCAAGGTAGATAAATTATTATAAAGTCTCCAAAGGCACCTAGGGGGCTCAGGAGTAAGGATATAATTTAGAAGTTGATAATCTACCTCTGAGTGCTTCAGCCACAAAACTCTCAACATTGCTCTAGGTGATCTAGAGATACTGGCAGCAAGACAGTCACTTCAGTTCAGACCTCCACAAAATTGCCTTCTTTCTTATGGAGAAGGGAGTCTTGCAACAGCAACATGCCACATGGTATGGAGCTGTATAAAAACAGTTGGCCTTCCAGGAGCAGCTAACACCTTAGACCAGTCAGCCTGGAGTACTCAAATGAATGTGATAAAATAAAGTGATGGTGTAAATCCTACTTTCACCAAAAAAAGCTTCAGTAATTTAGGCACTGCTTACTACATTAATTTTTAAACAGAGGCCTGCTGGCTAAAGGCCAAGTAGATACCTACAACAACCACAGGCACTAAACTTATTTGTACCAAAATGCTTCATTTTTCTAAATCTGGCTCTAAAATTTACAGTATAAATAAACAAGGCACAGTGACATGTCAAACTGCAACAACAGTTTCCAGAAAAACAGAGCTGGCAACACACCCTGCATTACCGGCTTGCACAAACACAGCTTCTTCAGATGATTTAATGCACCATTCAACAAGTTATTGCAGGCCACCATGAATCTGCATGTATTTCAGGCAGTGGCTCTTAGGAAGCCACATGGATCTATGTGTAAATCACACAGCTGCAGACATTCTGGGAGAAATTAACATAGGTCAGACCAAAATACTCCTCATATTAAAGGAAGCAAAGGAAATGTAAAGCTAAGAACTACACTTTGTTAAAGTAATGCTGTAGACTTACTTAGCACATTTTCTTTAACTGAGTAGTTAAAATTCACAGATCAGCTTCAGTTAAAGTAACTCACTGGAAATAGTGGTGCCTCAGTTTGTGTATTTTACTTTTTCAACATGTACCTTCAGGATTGGGTAAAAATGGTTTAGTCAAAACTTAATTTTAATTAAAACAAGACAAAGGGGAAGAAAGTTGCATGTATATGTAAAAATGCTAAAGACAGCAACATGCCTGTGTGATCCAAATTCCAATTACACTGGGCTAAGTGTGAATTTGAGAGCTGGATTTGGGTTAAAGCAAAAAGGTTTAAAAATCTCTTTCAAACTCATGCAAATTTAGTCACCTCAAGGAACAAGTTTTACCTGTTTCTCCAAAGCCTTCTGGCTTTCTCGATGGAGATCTGAACTTTGCCACCCTGAAAACAGAAGTGTGTTACGGAACTAAGGCAGAAATCTTAATGCTAAGTTCAGGCATTTAAACATTTGAAAGATGGAATGTCATGCAAAGCTGGTCATGAAATTCTAGCAACCTTTGACTATCCGTAGTCCTCAGCTAAAAAGAAAATTACAGATATGAGTTTCCCAGAATAAACAGTTCAATTATTAAGAAAACTAATGACCCAGAATGCTCTTGAAAAATGTGTTTTCCAGAGAATTTCTCTATGCAAAAAATCTTCTAAACTGGCATTTATAAACTTCAAATGAATTTTTATGAAACAATCTTTTATGGAGAGATCTAAAATCACTTCTGTCCTGTTACCTCTCTCCCTGTAACATTGCCTCTATCTTCTGAGCATGCCTAGATCTTGTCTTAGTTTAGCTTTAGTAAGCATTAAAATAAAATGGTTCTTCTGTGTAGAGCCAAAATACAGTGCTTCAGACTGAAACTGGTACCCCCTGAAACTGCTGAATTCAGCTGCATTCATCCACTCTTAATTAAGATTGCTGCAAGTATAGGTATTCCCAAACTATCCAAAACATGACCTGCTAAGGAAATCAAGTAACCACGGTCAGAGGCACTAATTGGAAATTATTTTGCTCATTAGGAAGATAGGAGAGATGATAAATGTGTCAGGAAGGTGGCTCAGAGAGAAAAAAGCAGTACTCCAGCAAAATTCAACAGACAGTGCTACAGGGGGTTCACTCGTGGGAGAGGTGGGGGCAGCAAGAGACAGAGCTGTGACCAAATATCTCCTTTCCTCCTATGTTTAGGGAGACACCATCTTGCACATTTCTGAGAATGAAAAGGAGAGCACCAAAGGTTAATCTGGTGTCACAACATAATATGCAGTGCCTTGACTGCCGTCCACCTCTGCAGGTCAGAGGGCTAATAAGTAAGAGGCTGCCAAAAGCCTGGGCACTTTCAGTTATTCATATAGCCTTCTCTCAAGTATATAAATGTACTGAAAAAATGCAAGTACATTTTTAGTCATCTTCATGATGCATACACGTACATATATAAAAATACATGCACAGACACACACATGATGTCTCTTTGGAAGCCATAAAAGTGGGAAAGCCATTCTTAGCACTGCTTCAGAGCCTTCTGGAATTACATCGATCCTACGCACAGGCAGAGAGGATGCCGTCACAGCAGACCAGTCTACTTGCAGCATGCCACCAGCCACGCAGGGGACAGGCGGGAAACAAAACTGGGTCCTTGCTCCAGAGCACTTGTAACTAAAACACAGGATTCAAATAACTAGAGGAAAACTAAAGCCTCACAGGTACTGGGGAAATAAAAAACCAAATCAAAACAAAAAAAAAAAAAAACAAACCAAAAAAACCCAAAACCAACCCCCCAAAAAAAGGCCCAACAAACAACCTGAAATACAGGAGTCACATTCCAAAACTTATACTTCTAGTCTATAAAATGGAAACTTTTGATAGGCATCAGGTTGCATGTCCCTTGAATGAAATATAGATCTGCAGCTTTTATGGAAGTAAAGTATTTGAAAGAAGGCACGAAGGAGAAAAGACATTTTAAATGTAATACCTCTCTCAGGAGGAATCTTTCTCAGTGTCAGTTCATGGCATTGTGGACTTTGATGTCACTTTGACAAGTATTTTCTTTAAGAAGAACTATAAGTTGGTTTAGTTTTATCTTTCTTTTCCACTTTTACTTTATGTAGGAATTGCACTGAAATTACAACCTTTGCTCCCCCTCCAGTCATTCTGAGAGCATAGAACAAAGACCACTTATTTTTATTAAACTGCTACCACTTCTTTTTAAGGTTATCCAGGGCCACTAGCTCATGACAAAGTATCTTGTAAAACGTAATTGTAATTTTGACCTGCAAGGAAGAGCAGAATTAAATAAGATGCACTTGAAAGAGCACTTTAAGTTGTATTTCTTAATTTCCTTAAAAAAGAAAATGAAAAAAAAAACCACAAACCCAACAAATGAAACCACAAACCCACAAATCAAACCCCTCCAAAATAAAGTTATTTTTCCATTCTCACAAACTAGTGGAAGGTGCCCTGATAGTTTCTCTTAATTCTTCTAATTTTGAAGTGGCCGACAATTTTCTAAATGTTGCTTCAAAACTGTATCTCAAGTTCTTGGCTTAAATTTTTCCTTTGCAAAAGGCAAGCTATCTCTTCATTACACATTGCTTTGCAGTCTCAAAATAGTCACCCAACATGAAAACTCAGTCAGAGCTGTAACAAGCAGAACTGCAACAAGCAGAACTGCCAAGATAACAGCAAGAAAACCCAACCTTCACTTTTACCTTGGTGCTAAGATACATACTACACCATTTTAAATATTTTGTTTTAAACTGGATATTTAAAATCTAGATTGAGACAAGGATAAAAAAGGTGATAGTAGCTGGGCTGCCTGAAAAGCCTCATGGCCATAGCCACAGTTCCTTTTTTTCCTTTAATGCATTAGGTTAGGAAGAGAAATTATTTCTCTGTTCAGCCAACTCAATCACTCAATTTTCACTTCATGCACACTTCTTATGGTCTGCAATCTTTATCTCCTCCAATTTTCTCATTCCATTCAACTGCTGTCATTCCTTGAAGCATAATGTAATGGTAACTTACATAGTAGTAACAGAGAACCCCTTATTCCTTTGCTTTTGCTCTGTTTAACAAGGAATACTTCTTGTTTTATTCTACGCTTATGTTGGACCTTTGCTGTAAAAGAATTGTATTTCTTCAAGTCTCCATTTGAGCTGTGAAACGTTCTCCAAAAGCCCCCTAAAAACTTGTGTGTAATTGTACCTTCCACTATTTCAATGCTTTCTAAGAACTAAAAGTACATGCTCTCAGTTTTAATGGAAAACTTAAATCTTTTTTTCCTAATTATATGGGACTATAGTTTCTTGTCCCTATATTTCAGGAATTTATAGTCATGAAGTTTTACCCACAGAAAAAGTTCCCAGTCATCAAAATTGAAATTTACTCATTTACACCTCAAAGAGCAGCTAATACATAGAAAGGGAAGCTCCCCAATTTCTGGACTCAAAATGCTTAGAATGCTTCTAAATTCTTAGAAGACTGGTATACAGCGGAAAGGTGATTAAGTAGTTCCAGTGAAACAAATGACATACCTTTAAGACATTTCTGTAATCTATTACATATATTCTGATTTAACATAACCTGGTATAAATGGAAATTGGTATCTTTTTCTTTAAGTTCACAAAGAAAGGTAAAAGAATGCCAGCATAGCAAAGGCAAAAAAGTAAAAGCAAGGTACAGTGTTTCCAGCACCATAAAAGAAAGTGTTTGATTCAGAATAGCAGTACTTTACAGAAAAGCTTTTGTAAATTAATTTCTTTGCCAAACTTCTCTTTGGCACAGGACTGCAGGAAAGAATTTTCAGCTCCAGCCTCATTTTCTCAGATTTGCAATTCGTGTATTCAATTTGAAGGCAAACAACTTGATATCCACCAGTTCTCCAACACTGTAAAGAAACTAGGATTACAATGATGCTGACAAAAGTGCCCACAGAAAACCCTACCTTTGTCCTCCCCAGTGCAGCATCAGTCTTCACAGAAGGATGTCAAAGAGCTGTTGAAATACAGGCCATCAAACCAGTAACAGTTTCTCCAAGTTTTAATTTTTCTGCAGTATTTGTCAAAGACCATTGCACAGCTTTGTATCCTATACATAGACAGAAAACTTTACTGCACAGATAACACTGTGTATCAAACCATCTGGAATTAGTAAGGCAGTAACTGATGATCTGTATTGTGATGTTTAAATAATCAGAACTAATTAGTCAGCCATATAATTAAGGATGCTGAGGACAAAACTGATATGCCACACCACTTGCAGAGCAGTTATCACATTATTAAAATAAATGATCAAATTCTAGGTTTAGACTTTTTTCCGCTGCAGAAGATGGATGAAGCTTGACACAGTTACAAATAATAGACCTTTTTAAAAATGACTTTTTAGCATTAAACAAGTAAAACTAGCTTGCTTAATGCTATATAGCACATTTTGATGCGATTACGATCAAATTGTCTTTTTGACACATAAAGCTTACCAGCTGCTTCATTTGAGGAAAGAAATACAGAGATGTAGGGATCCACAGTGGAGTCATTGATAAATCTTAGACTTCTTTCTCAGGAAAATATTTATTCATCCAAAAAGCTCCTAAAATGAGAGAATAATAAACCTAATTTAATGCTATTGACAGTGCATAACTGGGGCAAGGAGGAGAAAGGAAGCTTAAAAGTTAACAAGAACATCTAAACACATTTTCAAAATCAACCTCAAAATACTGTATTTAAAACAAGAAAGGAATTCTTAGCTAATATTAAGACAGAATTAAAGACTGCTTCCTACTTGGGAGTATGTTTGACCGACAGTCTCAGATCAAGGTGGATTTTTTTTTCTTACTCCTCCTTCCCTAAATCAGGAAAAGTACTGTACTAGGAAAGTAACAATTACCCTTCATGGGAATGTTGAAGTGAACAGTATTGTATTCATAAAATAAATAGTGTTGACAAAATGAGAGCCTAGTCTTTTATTCGCTCAGCGGTTCCACTGGGAGATGTATTTCCTAGCAGAACTCGTTTAGACTGTCTATCTCCACATGATTAAACAGGAGGCTGCTGGTGGTGAACTCAAATATTCAAGTATATTCAAAGGAAGGGGAGACTAGAAAGACAGGCAGCATCCACCAGAAGATGGTGGTTCACAGTATTAAACAATATTGTATATTTTAATCCCTGGACATACCCAGGCATCTCAGTTAGTTGCCACTCATACTGCTAAGACCATAGCTCAGACCTTATCCCTTGGCTATAAGCTGCTCTTATCCAGTTCTCTGCCCTTCTCACAAAGCCCAGTTCAGTAAATGGCATTGTATAATTTGGAATAATTTCCCTTTCTATTGTCTTAATGAAAGCGAAGAAAAACGGATCAGTGTTTTGTATTTTAGGAGGAGATATCAAGAGGTATGGCAAGAGTTGATGTTTCATATTCCTATAAAGTACTGATTTTTTAAAAGAGCATCTAAATTTTTATTTACTGTTGTGTTAATGATATTATCACAAATATTTCTGATATTTTTCATATACTGAAATTGCATTCTACTTCAAAGAGTTGGTTTTAAATGGGAAAACATGGAGAATAAACTAGGCTTTGCTCCTATCAGTGCTTTTGGACTCTGCTCAGTTTGAGCCATCAAGAGCCTTCCACAAACATTAGCGCACACATATGCTATAGACCATACTTCAATACAAAAGTAAAAGTTAAGTTTAAACCTTGCTATGTTTAGACTTCTAAATGAGCCACATTAAAACAGAAAAATCTTTTAGATATATTACTGAGGTGAATAATGTTCTCATTTTCAAATCTAACTCTTACTCACCCCTTTTTGAATTTTGAATGCCTTTGTGAGTGCCTCCTGACTTCAGGTGACTGCCTGTGTTCCTTTTGAATCACAAGTTTAAAGTAGTGTATTCCCCTGACCTTGCACTTTCTGTTCTGAGCAATATTTTATCATTGGGTTGCTTTAAAGTCAAATTTGCAACAGTTATGAAACAGGAAAGACATTGAAAAATTATTGAAACAGAAGAATATTTTTCAACTAAATAATGCAACTCTAAAATTTCAAATAATGGTAGCACGATTTCTTTATGTGTTGCTTAAAAGTACTTCTATTTGAGACAGAAAAGCATTCAGATCGTTGAAACCTAGAATGTATTATTTACAGTCCTAACATGGCCTACCACATACAGTTATGAACTTTCATGCACCATATCTTATACCTGCAGTGAAACTGGGTCCAAATCATTATCGTAAGCTGATACCCTACCCATGAACTTCAGGTGATAAGCTTAGTACATCAAAAAATGTCAGACCTTCCTGACGATAGTGCACTTTTTTATGATCAGATTTGAAAGACAGAACCCTAAATCTGCTTTAAAATAATTAGAACAATATTAATGCAATCATGAAGTAACTGCAAATGAAAACTCATCCCAGAATGTTGACAAAGCATTTTTTCATTCTAATGGACACCTAGAGGATTTTTCTTTAAAATACTTGAAACTTTAGACAAAATTAAAAGAGGTTTTAACCAGGAGAAGATTAGTTAAGGGCACATCAATCCTTTATGTGCTGTGAAAGATAAAAATAATTGCTACCAGAGAACAACTGCTGTTAGTCATTCATATAAGAAAATGCTGGCCTGACATCTTTGAAAACTGAAACTATCAGCTTATCCATAAGAAACTCGCAACAGGGGCAGGAGCAATGTACAAATTCGGATCTCTTTACAATCGTTATGACTAATTCTGATGAAGAAGGATTATTTTGTGCTTACATTTGTAGAAGTCTGTGATGTGCAGATTTTCACCAAACAAAAAAAAACCTTAAAATATAAATATTGCACTTACAGCTGTTCATGTTAAATATGTCTAGCTATCAATTTATTTAGGAATGGGAACATAATATAGATACGCCCACTTCCATGCATATAAGCAATGATACATAACGATTAACACCAGCTTTCTTTGTTCTTTGAAGAGCTCATTAAACCTTTACGTACCAGTTTTTTCATTTGCAATTGCATGCTTTTACAGTTATTGGCATACAGAAAAGTCTATTAGTCTTTCAAGTGCATGAGTTCTTAAAGAATTTAAGTGCTCATGAGATAGCCATTTGTGAAAGGAGGGGTAGAAGAGAAGGAAAAAGAGGGTTATGATGGTCTTTCTCCCTAAGGAAGTCTGCAGTTTGCATTTTTTCTATATAAATTTACGGGTTTTGCCTTTTCTTAGCAAATAAGATTTCACTAATGTTATAAGTTAAAATTTGAATTACGTTATTTTTTTTATAAGGAGGGCAAGACAGTAAAGATAGGCACTTCAAAACATCGACAGGCATCTTCCTCTCTCTGCCTAGACAAAGGATCATAACCAACTACATTCTCATGAAAAGAAGGGTATGTTCCCAGTTACCCAGGAAGACTCTGGAAATAAACAGTTGTTCATGTGCCCTCTGCAAAAGCACAAGTCAAATCACTGCCAAGTCCTTCTTTTCCCCGTCACAGATTAATGGCCTCCGGGCAGCTGCCTGGGGAAGAACAGAGGCGATGCCCATGTCACTGTTTGAAGCATTTGGTAGTAATTCCACACGACTGCACTAGTATCTACTGATGACAACAGAGGAAACCAAGAGCTGTTGGCTCTGTTGCTGAAGCAGACCCAGTGCTGCAGCCAAGAAGTCACTATTGTCAAGAACCAAAATGAATGTATTAAACAGATGCATTAGCTTAGCTTCTGGAGTTGCTTTTGCACAATCTGCATAAAAACCAGCCTGAGAACAGTAGATGATCTTTTAAAAGTCTCTTGTCATATGAACTGTAAGTTATCTGGGATACTGAAAATCCTCTTCTAAAGGTTGCTGTGACCCTTTGATACTAAATTTCGCTGCATACCAATAGAAACTTTTCTCACCTTCCTACACCAACCATCATATTCCATCCCTTTCTGTAATGAAATTTCATCTTTTTCATCTCTTCTCAGTTCAGTGACAGTTGACATCATAAAAGACAGATGTAAAAATCTGCTGTAGAACACACTAACTTTTCATGCTGATAGAGAAGACCTTTTGAAGGTTTGGCTGCGGCCTGTAGACTATACCAGTAAAGATTTGTGCCATCATCTTTACAGATGGATACTGAATTTCAAACATCCAAACATTGATACTAAAAAAAATAGTGTTTTGTTGTTGAAAGGGACACCAGGGGACCTCCTCTAACTACTGTTGTACATGTCTTCAATCTGAAAAATTTACAAGGTTCTACAGAAACCAAATTACAGGGACCCAAACTTTTTAAAAAATATTTAAGCAGTGTCAAAGGCAAACTGGAAGTTCTTTAAAACACAAGATTGCCCTTCTGACACACCAAGTAGATTCAAGAAAATCATGTCTCAGACCTCAGTTAATGCATTTTACATTACTTTCACCACCTTAGTGTTATGCGCTCTGGTCACTGAAGTACTTCAGATTTTTTTTCTATTCTACTTCATTTTGTAGCATCTCCTCAGCTGTGTAGGCTTTTGTGGCACATAACTCAAATACGTATCTTGAGTTGGACAGTAGGCCTTTACGTTGAAAACAGCAAGGAAGTGGCAGGGTTTATTATATTTATGTTACTGCTATACAAACAAGTTTCCATGTCATGGGCTATTGAATTGAATTTCAATGCTGATCCAAGCAGTGTCACTCCATCAGAGTTAATATGATATCTTACGAAAGTAGGAAGTTATTCAGAGTTTGATAGGTCTCAGAATGAAACTGGTGAGAAAATCTTACAGCATCCCAACTTGCAAAGCAGCCAGTGTGTTTAAGTTTCACTTTTGCATAGAAAAAGGAGCAAATTTCAATTGTGAAGTTCAAAGGATCGGCAATGTAGATAGGATAGTTGAAGAGCTCATCATTGTGGCTTTTCAATTATTATGTATGTGAAGAAGGAGAGAAAAGATTTCTTTATTAAAAAAATGAGGATAGTATAACACACATTCAGTTGAAGGAGGGCATTTTTGGAGATTAGATCAAAGACACTGATTTACATCTTGGTTATGGCAGCATTTAAAAAAAATCCATTAATGCCCCCTTACTAATTTAAATTTCCTATAATAATCAGGGCTATATTCATCTGATATTGAGCATTTTAGTGTCAATACTAGAACTCTACATTTCCAGTGTTTTATTTAATTGAAAAACACAAGCAGCTCCTACCAAATATTTTTCAGAGGGAAAACAAAAGCTCAATAATATAGCAGCCGGATAGGTTTTATAGCAAAGTCTTTTCTTGTCTCTTAATTTGGTACAAGAATTTAATAGTTTCCCACCAACCTTTCCTAATAACAAAAATCTTTTCACTGTGATTACAGGTTAATTGTGTCCTTAGACAATGACACAACCTTGGCAAAATCGCATAAACATTTTCAGCCTTATCTTTTCAAACAAAACCCAAGGAGGCAATAAATCCACTGTTTATGAAATCTAGGATGTCTCAGAGACACACATGATATTAAATGAGACTGTTCAGTATCACTTTATCTTGGTATTGCTTAGGAATATCATTTGAAGCGCAAAGGTGAGCTCAATTCCTTTGCTGCAAGTTCCCTGTGATTGGGGTGGGAAAGAAAAGGAAGTAGCAGCATCTTACAAGAATGTGCCTCTGCCACTTTTATCTCTGAATCACTGCTTCCTTCCTTCAGTTCAACTACTCAAGTCATAGCAGAATAATTTTGTGCAGTTTGTGCAATACTGAAAAGCTTTTCTCTCTCATTTGCATGTCTTTTGGCCACTTTTTTCAGCTCATGAAGTCAGAACATTATCATAGTTTTTGAGCTTCTCAGCAGTAAGGAGAAATAAAAAACAAAACCAAAAAAACGTAATATGATCTTCTGAGTTGGGAGAGCAAGGATATAGAGGGAACAGATGCAGCAGCAAAATGTAAAGTAGTTGCTTTAGGGCTATATCTTTCTGCCTTTGCTATGAAAAGACCTCATACAAACAAAGTGATTAGCTCATGCTATAGATCATTCATAAAAACAGAACTTCTCCAGCAATAGATCACTTGAGGAAGGGCTGCTTTTGGATAGAGTTGTTCATACATCAGAGTCTTCCACAAGCAGGAAAAGCAAAATGAAAGTATATGCAGCTTCTTGCTCTTTCTTAGAGGCACATGAAAAACTAAACCAGTGGGTTGCAATGAGGTCTAAGCAAGCCAGCTATGGGACACCCACAGCTGCAGCAACACTAGAGACGTTGCAAGCTGTTAACAACTGTGGGAAAGTCCATCTAGCAGAGGCTGAAATTTCATTCTTACACAGCAAAGGAAGAATTAAAACTCCAGTCAGTTGTCTCTTCTACGCAAATATAAAAGCAGCTGTATTTACTTAGAAGATGCGTATTTAGAACAGATGCTGTTCAATTGAAAGCTCATATACCAGCATGGGTAACGGGTCAATTTTTGTCTTCAACTTTAAAGCATCTAGAGTTTTCTTTAATGTAATAGCGATGAAAGATGCAGTGCCACCAGCTGTAGAGTAGAAAAGGCTGAAATACTTCTCAAATGTGAAACAAATAGAAACTGTTCAAATCACATTTGGTTTGCATTTTATTAGCACAATGAAACTACAGGTTACTTGAAGCACTAATTGCCATGTGAAAACAAATTCTCTTTTATGGCTAGCTGGTATGTTTCTTCATCCCATTTCTGCATGACTATGCAGTTACCTCCCAAGATTCAAATTTATGTTCCTTAAATCAAGTTTTTGCTGCTCAGATACTTCTCAAAGTAGGAATATATTGCTTTTTAATACAGGAAGGGGAAGAGTGTTTTGCTGTCTTTCTAAGTGCATTTTCTCCTTAGTGCATTTTTTCCTTAGTGCGTTTTTTGGAGAGGCTGATCTGCAAGGATTGTTCTCTGCTGTTGGATCAGCATAGTCTTCTGACCCTTAAGACTACGACTTGCACCCAAGGGAAGTGAAAACATTGCCTCCAAACCTCCTATATTCTATTGTGAATGAAGTAAACAAACCCCAAACAAATAGTTATTTCAACAGTTGGTTACACTGCAAAATTTAATTTTGGCTCATTTAAATATGACTAAAGAAATGAAATAGCTTCCTGAACTGGTTTGTCACAAGTTTCTTCTTCATTTGGTGGTTTAGGAAATTTGAGGCATAAAAGTAAACTCTGTGAATCCATGAGAAACGTCTTTCCACCACCACCTCCTCACAACAACAGAAACCAAAAAGACAAAAACACCCAGAGGAAATCCTCACTTGGAACCACTTTCTTTTCAAATAGTACTTGTTGTGGGTTTCTGGTCATTTTCTAGACCTATGTAACAGAACATGAGGTGTTTGGTAAATAAATCCTGTGAACTTTGAAGCAAGTACACTCCCCTTACTGGGAATAGTATTTTGCAATTACATTGTAATGAAATAATCTAAAGGACGTGTTGCAAAATTTTAGAACACATTTTAATATAGGATATTTATAAGCTTTGCAGTTACAGACAAAATGTAAGCTATTCTGCATATATTACTGTCAAAGAGAAGTTATTTTGCTCACTGGGAGCCATGAGAAAAAAATACTTTTGCCTCTTTCATTTTAAACTTTTTTTTCCTGATACAAGTAGTGCTATAATAGAAGCATTTAATGGCACTGTTACTCAATCACATAAAACCAGAGTCTATATTAATTACATTCATTATACTTAAGTGAACATAATCATTTAACCTAACTATTCATTGTACACTAATCAATAAAACAGCATGTCATATGGATCAGAAATGCATTAATTTTTTTCTTACAAAAGAAAGATATTTAGGGGACAGATAAACTTCATAACTTACATCATTACTTCATGTGGACAGACTTGTTAACTTTTGTAATCACAGTGAGTGTCAAGGCAATGGATCTCTTAAGTGAAATTGAGATTTCATGCAAATTTTGCATATCTAATGTGTTGGGGGGGTTGTCTCCTTGGTGACATTTTAAGAGAAAGACATGAATCAGCAAGGTCATTTACATAAAAACACTGCAGGAGTCACAGAGAAGTCTAAAATGTCTCATCTAGATTATAAGCAATCTTCAACAATTCTACGTTTTTACATGGTGGTGTTCAAGTACGCAGTGTCATCTCCTTAACACAGGTAAAGAGTAAAGCATTTATTTGATAGGCCAGATTATCCTCTACTAGAGGAGACCAAAATGAAGATGATCCTCAGCCTGGGAAGTCATCCTAAAAACTAAACAATGGGCATCTCCAAAATAGAATTATGCTCTAACCCTCTTATTAAAGCCATTATTATGTCTATTAATAATTAAAGAAGCAATAGGCTAGAAGAAGAAAGTTCTAACCACTTTGTCATTTGGTAGCTATGTAGGTCTGCATCCTAAGGCATGAATTTCATTTCATACTCAGCAAATAATTTCAATAATATTAATAAGTAATCTTTGAAGAAGGAAATGGAGGAACCAGGCCTATACTTGATGATCAGGACACTTCCCTGGGAAGGGAGAGTAATGTGCATTTGGCCCTATTAGTCTTTGATGTTGCTCCACTGTTTATTACAAAATTAAATTAAAGAGCTAGAAAATACCACAAACTAACTTAACTAAATAGTTTAGAAGGCAAATCCAAAACCAACCAAACAATAAATAGCAAACTTCCATCATTAAGAGATTTGCACCTTGATTTCACACCCTATGTAAGCGTGCTAACCAGTGAGCTATGCTTAGTGAACAAAGCAGGAGTCTCTTAATACATTAAAGAAACAAAACATAATGAGAAAAAATAGGCTAGGTATCAACACTGAGAAAATAACTTTCTTGGAAAACACAAGGTGAAAGCGCATCCCCTGGAAGAAGCAAGCAAGGGGTCTAAATTTTAGCTTCATAGGAGTTTAAAGACCTGTGCCCACTCAGTATTTCCCTCAGGGAAATTCAGCAATACATAGTCTGTACAACACATGCTGACCCAGTATTGCAACCAGAGATGTCTGACTCTCCACATATATAAGAGGTTAGGCTCCAGATCTTTCATTGGAAACTAACTGCCTAACCTGATAGCTATTCAAAATGTATCAGGAAATAGCCTTTCCATGACTGCTACTACCCCTTGAAATTATTCAGCACACTTACCGAACTTGATTTGGTGTAAGTGGCTTGTTCTAAGGATACGATTATTACACAAAATGATCAAATGCACTTTTCTTTGTTTCAATATATTCACTGTAAGCCTCAAGTTCTCTCATTGGAAAGCTAGACAAGCTACACATTTGCAAGAATAAAGAAGTCCACATGGTTTCATAAAAGCATGTTAGTGCAAAATGGTAGGGTCAGTCACAGCAGAGGCAGGAACAAAGTCCAGTGGCTGTGTTTCCCAGCTCTGAATCAATTCAGCCAAATTAAAAATCCTTTGAAGGATATATTTTTTTTTTTTTTGTTAAATCTTCCTCCTTAATGAGAGTGACTGAGCAAAAGTTGTATTTTATTCACATCCAGATCAAAAGATTTGGTATTAGCATCATTTCAAAAAGCATCATCTGCTCCAGCAACACATTTTAACTTCTGCATTGCGTAAGTCATCCAAGGCACTAACGTGCTACATCTTACTTAGAAAAAGAATTGTTCCCACGAATCTCCCTCCACCCTTTTCCTCCTTTCCTTCCCCATGCCATTTGCAGATCTTTCCAGGTCTCTCTCTTCACAGCATTTCCCCCTTTGAACAAGTAAATCATTGGAATCATCTTGCCAAACTTCAACTAGGCTGTCCGTGAGAATCTCTGAACTGTCTGCATACTAAATACCTGCTCTTACATACAGTAGAAATTGATAAAACACAACCCAACTTTTATTCCCTCCCCTAATTTTACAGGGAACACACAGACATGTATGCATAAACAGCCACAATCACCTCTTGTGAATTTAGCTACATAAACTTGATTTCAGACCAGCCACATATGATCCTCTTCCCTCCTCCTCTGCTCCTCAATACACAGAGTCTGTGATTTTCTGACCAAGATAAAATTTGAATCACCTACTGTTTAGGCTAAAATCTCGCAGAGACAGCGTATTAATGGTCAGGACATACCAGCTCCAAGTTACAGCCTATTCTGAACTGACCCCTATTCTGGATTCTAATGACATTTTCTTAGTCTTTAATTAGTAGTATTATTTTAATGCTTTATTAATAACTAGAGCCACAAAATAAATTACCTTATTTTCAATAAAGCATTTTTCAGATCCTGTAAAGCAGTGTAAAACACATGCATTTCCTGTGCATGGGAGTGTCATAGCATGCAATTTTTAGTTTCATAGGTGTAAATAGATCAAGCTTGACTACTTGATTACTAAGTAATTGATTATACTTATTAATGAATTAAGCAACTTCTAAAAAATAATAATTTACAAGTAGTATCTCTGAATACTGGTTGAGGAGCTCTTACCCTTTCCCAGGAAGCATGCTGCAAGTCACACCCATCCCTGTGTCTGTTCTGTCTTGCCTCTGTAATGCAAGCCTTTGGGGGAAACCTGTTATCTTTTGACACTTGTATGCACAGCATTGCACTATCTACAGATTTACACAGCCTGAATATTACAAATCTTTTTCTGTAATCAATTTCAAAGCAATTTTGATTTTGTTAAAAACATTAAGTCCTGTTAATGAACCTCACCTGATGCACCGGCTCTCAGTAGTCACAGGATTTCTTTAGAAGGAATCCAAGGCTGAAGATATATTACTGTCTCAAAAAACCTTAGCATCTTTGTGATTCTGACAGTTCCATGTCAACAAGAATTATTACTCAGTTTTATTTCAATAATTTGCTTGTTTTCAAGCAAAGCATTGTCTTCCTTCAAAAGTGGTTAGAGTGGGGGGAAAAAAAAAAAAAACCAACTTTAATTTCTTTAACTTTAGTACTTTAGCTTTAGAAATGTTTGTGGAAATCAGTGTTACCAGGTAGGCTTGAGGATGGTGTGGGCTGCATTTGCTACAGAGAAGAGCAGAACTGGGATATGTTGGAACTAGCTTAGCTGGTTACAAAGGTAAATAAATGTAAGACATGATTATTGAATGCACTCTGAAACCAAAGAAAAAGTTTAATATAGCGTTGAGGAGCTGGGACTGGAAAAACTAGTTTTCCAGCATTGTTCCTCAGAAGCCCAGAGGAAAAATTCAAAAATGTAACTCAAATCAGTTTTGCTTCCTGCACACCCCCCTTAACCAAACAAAATACTCTCAAGGCTGACTCGCCTATTTTAATATTGCTCTTTAAAAGACATTTGCTATTAGAGTTTAGCATCATTAATTTTTCTGGAGCGCACTGTCAGCATGTGAGCAAGTACAAATACGGAATTCACGCATGCGTGTTACATGGTACAGCTCTCACCTTCAGCATTTCTCCATTTCTGACGAGCAGGAAAATAATTATCAAACTAGCTGATGAAGAAGCCTAAGGCTATAGTAACTAGTTAACACAATTTAGAGTTTGCTTGTTTTGCCAACATGTAGTTGACTTATTTTTTGATGACTAAACTACCTGGGTTTTTTTTAACTGTCAGTCTGCAAGTGTTGCATCAGAATTCCCTTTATGTAGTGAAAGGCTACTAAAAAGAAAAAATAACCATTGTCAGTTTCAGGTTTTTCTCTTTCTGAAGAAAGTATTCTGAAATGGAGCTCAATTGATGAAAAAAAATACCGTGGATTGAAAAATATGCTCTGAACCCTTAACTGATTTCTGTATTCCTTTCTTTCCCTCTTCCTTTTCTCGTGTAGCCAGGGGAGAAGATCCATGGACCACTAAGACCTGTAGTCAGACTGCAGCAGTAACAGAAGCTCTTGCCCCAGGAAGGCTTCCTGACCACCCCCAGTTTCCCCACAAGGACAGGAAGGCAGGGACAAGCCCAGGGCCAGGCACTGGAGCCCCAGCTATGCCCCAGCACAGGAGGCTGCTGCTCTCACCCTGGATTCTGCAGCCCAACACCTGCCTCAATATTAGAATAAAGGGACAGCATGATGGTTGTCTCCCCTTGCTTGGCATTTCCTCACTTGAGGCTTCTCCTTGCTGAAAGATAGACAAGCACAGTCTCCCCATACCATGCTCATTGGCCTGTAGGGTAATAAATTAAGGTCCTTTTTCCCTCTCTAAGTCATCTGCTTTCATTTCTCTTTTCTCAAAATCTCTTTATTTTGTGGGCTTATATCACATTGCCCCCACCAATCATCTCTTTCCAGCTGAGAAACTTTGCTTTTTCCACATTTGGTTGTTCTTCAAATAGAAATGATCCCATAGCTTTACAGCTCATTGCTGTCCTTCTCTGTACCTATTGCAGATGTACTATATCCTTTTCAAAATGACAGGAACCAGCACTCAGGTAGCATTCAATGAGATGCAGGTGAACCAGAGACTAATACATGACGTTCTGTTTTGTTTTCTGTTCCTTTCTCAACAACCCCTAACACACTGCTTTCTTTTTAGATTATAACTGAGCTTTTTAGATTATAACTGAACTGAACTATTTATCATAAACTCCGAAATTCACTCCTTAATGATAATGAGGCTTCAATCTCAGCAACAGAATAAGAATGCAGAGCAAGGGCAGCAGTAGGGCAGAGGAAGAGAAATTTTTAAAGATATACTTTCAGAGCTATATCCTAGGGCTGGCTTCCCAGTGTATGAAAGTTTACATTAAGAATTCAAAATTTATTTCAATTCTCCGTAGTACAAAAGCAGGAATTAAGCAACAGGGGAGGGGGTAAGGGAGAGGGGGGTGCAGTACAACAAAGCAGTTTAACAAACAAAAATAAGAATACAACATCAAAAGTGACTAGTGCAGCACAGAATGGTTCAGAAACTACTGAAACCTAAAGGCTCCTGTGTTTTCCACATTGCAGGTGAGTGCTGCTCGTCATCACTGCAAACGGTATCTGATACTGAGGAGGTACTGCTGAATCAGAGCTGCTGCCAAATAATCCCAGCAACAGCTCTCTTAGGCAAGCAGAGCTAATACCACACCTCTATCCTGCTTTGTGGGCTAATCTACTCACTCTGTGCTGGGCTTGGATGAAAGCCAGCAGGACTCCCAAAATCTGAATAGTGACAGCTAGTGAATTGCTTCACTTGAGCTTCACAGGCTTCCTCTCAGCAGGATTTATGATCTCAGCACAACACCATGCTAACTGCACTGACATAGCTGCCTATTCATAGTTCCCCAGAGGCCAGAAAATGTGCTGAAGTCTGCTACTAGAAGACCACAAAGACAGACCATGAGGAAATGTACATCTTTTTTAAATAAGGACTGCTTTTTAGTGGACTGAACAACTCTGGATGCTAGCCCTTACTTGCTCCTTGCCTTTAGACAAATCAGTTAGCATCTGTCTGGGATTAACTATTATCATAGGGATGAGATAAAGAGTGACTTGTCTCATCTCCTTCAATGGTGTCTTAGCTACAAAAAAATTGCCGGAAGTCGCTTGAGCACATAAGAATAGCAGTACACAGACCAGACCAAGACACTTGTAAGATCCTGTCAACACTCTAGAAAACCTTATGTGAGAAAAAAGCACTTGACAATTGCAGGAAAATTGTTAATCTAAATTTTAGTTTTTAAGAAAGATGACTTACATTCATGGGAGTGTGCATCTTGCAGTGCTGAACAGGCAAATAACATCACTGAGGGAGCACCACACATTTGACACTTTCTGCTGTGAGAGAGAGACAATCTCCCATTTCCTCCAGTTCTTTCTGGGGCACTGAGTGAATAACAGGGGTACTTTTGAAGAAGTTACATAGCTTAAAGTGTAAGAGATTACACTTCTTGCTGTCTTGGTCACCAATAAAATTGTCACATAATGCAGGACTCTGCTCAAATCAAAATGGAAGAGGAATCCATTCTGGTGTGACAACATTTATCACTATAGCAGATACTGCTGATGGGAAGAAGAAGGATATATGAAGAGAGACTGCACAAATTCACTAATCAACAAAAACTGATAAAGTTTGGGGAAGAATGCTGCACTGAAAAATCAGATTTTTTTTAATTTTCCTATAAACAAAAGGTTGTCTTTTGTTTATAGGGAAATCTGATGCACCAGATCATCTACCGGCATCTAAATCTGATGGATCCCAGCTGACAAGAGTGAATAAATACCCTGATCAAGTGTTATCTGTGTTATCACTGGCTTGCTTTGTTAAGTTTTGTAGCTACTGAAGCTGGTTGATAAATGGTTGCCCATGAGTAAAGATCATCCCTTAACTTCTAGGTTTGTCTCAGCAAATGCCAACTTTCTTTAAATCACCAAATCACTTTATCGAAATTTAAAGCGTACCCATCAATTCAGGACTTTGCAAGTTACCAATTTATATTAATACTCCATGTAAGATACTTGCCAGGTGCTTAGAAGGAAAATTGACACCAGCAAATCCTGAGGGGAGTGGAAGGTAGGCAGGCAAGGGGGAGAGGGAGTTCAAGAAGATTTGATGATTGTCTTACCAAAGAATCTCCAGCTGAATATTCAACCAACCATTGGGTGTATCAAGAATCTGACACAAAAACAATCATGTAAGACATAAGCATTATCTGATGCATTCATTTTTCTTACATTTCTGAGAGAAAATGACAGACAAGATTATGTTCTTTTTAGATTGTTGACAGACTTCAGGATGAACAACACAGGAAGCTAGAAACCATTATTTGAAAAGAAACCATTATTTGAAAAGAAACCGCTATTATTAAGCAGGAAAATCTAAAGCAATATGAAGGTCTTGATATTGTACTTCATGACCATTTAGCCAAGCAGAAATCTATACCAAATTATTGGAACTACAAAGATTTTCTACTTGTTAGGAAAGATCAAAACATGAGCCAGTTTCATATTTTCTAGCACATGGGGTAATTTAGCTCACATACTTTGCTATTGCTTTGTCACCACACCAGAACCAAAACTTGTTATTTCCACTGTGACAAATGATCAAGCATAGATACTAATTCAGTTCCACATCACATTTGATAAGGCTGACAGCTTCAGAAGGAGAAAAATGTGTAACTGCTTATTTGGCCAGATTGTTATGAAACGATGTGGACATTTGCAGCACAGCAGGGGATGGCTTTTATTAGACAGGAACTCAGCAGACAGGAAACTTGCGTTTTGAACTGCAGATCTTGAGCTTCAATCCTGTTTTCTAGCGCAGGTCATACTGAGACAGACCTCTTTGTAACTTGCTCCACACTGTTGGAACTGCTACTGCAAGTCTATTTGCTCACATACATTATTAATATCAGCCTCATGTGTCATCGCCTTTCTAACCTTCAGTCCAGCTATTTGAATTTCATTAGGCTATAGAGTCAGCTGAAACTTGGTGCTGAAAACAGGCAAATCACAATGACTCTCTTACCACATTATTAAAGATTTATATTACAGCATAAAATATAATGATTACAAATGTCATGCTTTTCAATGAGGGAAAAAAAAAAAAACCAAACCAAAATGTTCTTCTTCAGTGAAGGCAAAATACAGTGCTCCTCAAATACTATTTTCTTACATTGTTTTAGAATACCTTGTAAAAATCAGTCCATTCCTTCAGAAGGTTGCAGTTGCAAGGAAATGTAGTTTTCCCCAATACAGAAGTGTTCCTTCGGGACACATCCAACAGCAAGAGTCCCCAGTAGCATAAGGTGTTTTAAGAAACACAGGGGATGAATGGTATATAGGACTCCCAGCCTAAGCAACCATTTCTTGTTCTTTTTCTTCTTCCAAGAAGCTCCAGAGGTACAAGATCAGAGACACTCTACAGCATGCAGTAGCAGAATATACAACATTTTCTCCAAAGGAAAAAAAAATATAATTTTTTTTTTTTAAATTAAAAACCAAAAAAGTCTTCATAAGCTTGGTTTTGCTTAAGGGTACGATTCTAGAAGTCTTTTTACGTTAAAAAAGTTTTGTGCACAGGTAGAGTAGTTCCATATTCACAACCACACAAGCAGCCAAGTTTTCCAAAACAATGTTTTTTGTGGTTCAGAACTTGGTTTTCCACTTTCCATGCTTTCATCCTCTGAAAGGTCCTTATTTGACAGTACAGAATTACATCAAAGATTTTGAAAAACTTCCCTAGGTTTAGGAAAAACATGGGTTAGTATTTCTGTTAATCATATGCCCTCTTTAAATTTGGGTTTAATGGCACAGTAATTCTGTAGTTTTCTTAGTGGCTGTTTGCTTTCCCTTTTATCATTCACATTCATGTACTGTCTGGTGCACTAGCTGTCCTTGACATTCCCTTATTAGGTTTACAAATAATCATTAATTTGTTTTGTGTTCTGCCTCCTGTTTCAGTGATATATAGGCATGTCATTACCTTTCTGAAGTGTATTCATTATTTTTCTTCTTCAAAAAAAGCTCACTACTTTTCACACAGCATTCAGGGCAATTTGCATGGTGCACACGTAACGGTATACACTGTTCAGTGCATCTTCTCTTAAGTTTATGTTATCTATTCTTTAGATTTCATAATTAATGGACTTGTGATCTGAAGCCTCTTTCACTGTTTGATTGCTCTTGATCTGTTTGAAAGGCACTGCACTACACTGAATAGAATACTAAACTCAGGCTCAGGCTTGATTGTTATTCCTCATTTTGTCCGTTTTTTGCATTGTACCATTTCCATTTTATTCCCACCACAGAGGAAGCAAGGCACTCAAAATATGGGTTTGTGTGAAGCTGGATTATTTTGATTTGAGTTTTTTGAGGGGGGGATGATGTTGTTTGGAGTTTCCTTTAGGAAGGATAATCTCTACTGTATTTTTTTTTATAGTGCCTGTCACAGAGTTGGGGAATTAGAGGAAGCCTATAGGCACTGAGGCTTTTTTTCTATTTCCACTTTCATGAAAGAAATAGGTTGTTTCTATTAGTTTAGATCAAGTTTTGAAGAAAAGATCTTTGAAATACAGAGGTTGCATTTCTTCCTGGTCTGAGCTCAGCATTTATACCAGTGAATGAAGTATTAGTAACAACTAATTTTATAACTAATAATTTTATTGAAGCTTTGCAGCATTCTAGAAAATGTTAATGCCAATCTGATACATCAGATATCCTTAAAAGCAGCTTTTAAGTTTAAAATCATCCTCAAACTTGTGTCTCTTTTATCCCCAAAAGTGAGCTCATGGCATCTTGCTTAGAATCTCAGCACTTAGCTGCGGCTGAGTCAATCAAGGGGGCATTTACTGAATTTTAAAGCCCTAAAAGACAAACAATAGCCTTTTTATTATACTTTTCTCCCAGCAGTTTTGGTAGCCTGCTTTATATAGTGCTACTCTTCTTACTGCCTTAAAAAAAAAAAAGGATAATACACTTATTCAAAATGTGCTATTAAACAGTTAAAATCACACCAAACCAGTTCAAAATTTCACTCATATTGCTAATATTTAGATGCTATATTTCAAGTACTAACAAAAGTTTGATAGCCAAATAAAGAGATAGTTATGACATGATTGTCATCTTAAGTTGCCAAGAAGTACTGTGGGAAGAGCTGGGTAACGAGCCTGTAGCCATTCTTCGCAGAGTTTGAAGAATTAAGAAACTCTGGAATCAAAAACCTATTGTTCATAGCATCAGTTATATTTGTAACTATTAAAAAAAAAAATAAAATAAAAACCAAACCAAAACTAAAAAGGCACAAATGTGATTTGTGGACTGGTGGAGCCCATCCCCTCTGAATACCATCATGTTTTCTGTAGCTGACAGAATTGAAAGTTCTTATGGAATTACTCAATAGTTTAAAAGAATCCATGGAAAAGAACATGAGATTTTTTAAAAGAAGTGGTGTACGGGACAGCTTGTTGAAAGTTGGGGTCACAAAAGCCTGCAAATGTCAGCCTCATGAAATACTCCCATTCAAGTTTGTACAGTTTTAGAGGCCACATGTCACAGCCATCACAGATATATTAGTAAAAGCCATCCTGAAGAACAAAGGACACAGACCAGAACTAAATTACCTTGGCTGCACTCTCAGAAATGACAGTCAGGCATATTATCTACTAAGTGGTACAGCCCAGGTGATACTGGTTTATCAGCTTGATGCTGGAGTTGAACACTTAATGATATGGTACATCTTTTAGGACAGACATATTCACAATAGGTGCTGTCACTACCCAGGAAAGACCAGCACTAAGACTTTTTTAAGTTTCTATCATGAAGAGAAACTGAGAGACCAACATGCAAGGCAGATCACACTGTCAATGACTTTAAAACAGCAGAAGACAGATGACTTCAAGAAAGTCAAATATGAATTAAAGAAAAAAAAAAAACAACAGAGCACAATTAATCCGATTTATGCAGGAGAAACAGTACGAATCCAGATCTAGTATGTTCTGCCTCAAAGAAAACAGTAACAAAAGAACAGTTGTGTCTCATCTGTTGCACTTTTTTCCGCATGCACAGTAAGCTAGGACTCAAAAAAAGTGATGTGCCTAGTTATGATGGTAAAACAAAATAATCAGTGATTTATTTGCAGAAATCATTATACTTTATATTCAACAAAAGGAATTATCTATCCTATAGTTATAGCTCTGCGCACCCACCTGATCCATGCTGAATCTTATTTAATATTATTTTTTAAGAAGCCAAACTTTATTTTGCTCTGAACCTTCTGTCAACATCTGCACATATGTAAACCAAGTGTAAAACACAATGTCAAAAGTGAGAGTGTTCCCTACCCACTCTGTGAGGATTATGGTGTACTTAATGCTGCTGGGTAATCTGGTCCAGTGTTCTGTGGCAGCCTTTTCCAACACAATCCAATTAAACTGAGCCCTGTGCCGTCCTCCATGTGAATTTCTAAAAATGTAATCTCAAAATTAGGGACCTCAGAGTTGAATGAGATTTATTTCAAATGAACGCTTCAATCGTTAATACAGTGAAGGTGAATAAACTGCAACTTCCATTTCTTCCCAGAAATAAGTTGTTGTAAAGTGTTAGCTATTGCAGTTTCTTAGAACTGCTGTCTTGCAGTGACAGATTTATTTTCCGCCTTGTATACTGCATTTGTACAAATGACAACAAGAACACGCAGCAACATCTAGGATATTCACAACATTTTACTAGGGAATTATATTTACAATATGTTTTCCAGCATTTTCCTAATAGGTCCCTACTCAGGGGGTCATAACCTGTGATATTTCGATCTCAACTGGAACTTTGCAAACAGATTCTCTTCTCAAGAGACTTTTTCATGTGAACTATTAAATGGCAACATATATATATGCATAGCATATCACAGAAGTGACATTAAAACTGGAAAAAAACTATACTCATTGAATAAGTTCATATACCATGGAGAATTTCATAAGCTTTAGAACTGGAAAGTTTTCTTAAGAAGAAACAAAAGGTGTACAGAAAGAATACTCCATCCTTCCTGAAAGAGGAAATTATTAGTGTAGGCTTAAGAGAAGTGTGGAAGACTTTTCTGAAAGGGAAATTACCACATACCCATTCCTTTCCTGGAGTTAGCCAGGTCATATGTATTTGCACCTATGTTAATATTGGGAATGTCTGAAATAAATAAGTGTATGCAAGTAAGACATAATCAAGAACTATGAGAGAATATTCAATGAAGATCTGAAGCAAGCTCAAAAACGTAGAATCAATCCACAGAAGATTCATGAGCAGAAAAAGCTTCACCCATTAAATAGGTTTGTCTATAGATTCCAAGAAAGTGACTTACAAAAAAAAAATAGAGTAGCACTGTGCATTAACAGAAGTAAATCCTGGTTTTCAGTATGATTAACAGAAAATAGAAGTACACACAAATATTTCAGTTGCTTTAAAAAAGATGTTTTGGCTTATCCAGTAAAACTTGACTGCCACAATACAGTCAGTGTCAAAAAATAAACGACTGAGCACCGCCACGGCATTTCAGTGGGATCAAAATCTATTAACTGTATGCACATCAATATTCTTTTGCAATGACTACTTTAAATCTCAAAGCTAAAGACACGCTAGTATGAAGTACATCAAGTACCAAAAAATTTAAAAGGTCATGAATAAAGTTATGCTTGAGTAGTGTTGTAACAAATAAGCAAACCAAACAAGTAACAGCTCACCCACTTCCCCTGTCTCAGTTAGCACCACATCCGTCCTTCCACACTAGGGTTTGAAATGTCAGATAGCAAAAGCTGTCATGTGTTTATTAAGGTCATGATCATACAGCACCTGAATGGTCTTAATATCCATAGTACAACTCCTGAACTATATAAGCCAGTCACACTTGTCTTTAAAAGCAATGATAGCACAGGCTTTATAACACAGGTAAAACTATTTGCACTCAATATTTGTGTGCCTCTGAATGTTTTAGAGTGGACAAAAAAGTGGAATTCACACTTCTTCTACCACATCTTAGTGAATATGACCTCAAACGCCATACCTCAATTACTTAAGTATCAAAATTATTTAAGTATAACCTATAGACCTCACTTGGAGTACTGTGTGCAGTTCTGGTGTCCTCAACATAAAAAGGACATGGAACTTTTGGAACAAGTCTAGAGGAGGGCCACGAGGATAATCACGGAACTGGAGCACCTCCTGTATGAAGACAGGCTGAGAAAGTTGGGGCTGTTCAGCCTGGAGAAGAGAAGGCTGTGTG
>JAOEHY010027501.1:0-23327 GCA_025447955.1 Psilopsiagon aurifrons
GTTGCTTTGCTTTCACATGTTCTGGTAATGCATATTTCTAATCTATGGCAAGTAGGAGGCAGTGATTCCACTTACTGCTCTCTGTGTACTTGCAGGTAGAAATCTGAGAATGTGGATTGCATCCACTGAGATTAGACAAAATTTATGCTTTCAGAGAGCTGTCTCAGTTTTATTTAGATCTAACACACAGAGAGGTGATTTGTAAGAAAAGGCTGAAGAAGCAAGTTTGCAATGTTGGCTGCTTATAATGTGATGGATTTACATATGTTTGCTACATAATCAAGCCATACACTTAAAGTACTTTGTCCTTCTGCTTTTGGAAGAAGGCATCTTTATGTGGCCTTGTCTAAGAGAAAATAATATATTGCCTTCCTGACCTATAGATGTTTTGGAACACAGTTGTTTGATAATGAGTGAAATATCAGATTTGCCAGAAGTGCTACACACAATTGTTATTTGAATTCCTTTACAGTCCTTACTGTTACATTCAGCTAATTCAGGACTGGTAAATATATTTAACAGTGCTCAAGGCATGATCTTCCGCTTCAGGAAAAATGAAAGAACCCACCAGACTCTGAATTTCTGGGTGGTATTGCCAACCACAGTGCTCTTTTGCAGTGAGACCTTAAGTAATTTGTTCCACTTCTCTTTCTGTGTAGGTCATACGTAATGATTACTTCCTTCTAAAGCATAGCAGGCTTAATTAAGCATTTGCAATGAAATGTAACATCGTGGAGTTAATGGTCATAGTTGTATAGAGTTTAAAAAATACAGTGTTTGTCCTTCACACAACTAAGTGCTTACCCATCCTGCTGCTTAACACTGATTTTAATTCTATATAAGCATTTCCTCTTGGGTGATATTCATCTTAATTTTAAATAAGCATTTCTCCTTTGTTTTATATAGGCCAGTGTTAGCTATTGTAGAAGTGGAAGTTCAGGAAGTTAATCAAGCTGCTCGTGAGAGTGTTTTCCAGGAAGTGTCATCTTTCCAGGGACCACTGGATGCCACAGTAGTGGTAAATCTGCTATCACCAACACCAGTAGAGAAGAATGAATTTCCTGAGGATTTGCGTACAGAGCTTATGCAAATGTTTGAGAATTATGGCACTATTGTCCTGGTCAGGTAAGCTTGGGATCTGAAATGGCATGTCAGCTATTCAAGAACGTAGGCTAGAACTTCCTTTTTTCTCCTGGCAGATTCTAATTTTGTATTAGAAAGCAATTGCTGCATTCCTTTCCTGCATGCTGGATTCCTCATTAGAAATTGAATACAAGTGTTTTGAATACCTTTTACCTCTCATCAACCTGTTAAAGAAATAGTCTAACAGTTCTCTTAGCTGAGTGGAGGAGAATTTTACCCGGTATGGCACCATAAAGCAGAGGCCTTGATGTGAATCATCACCTTTACATGCAGGCCCCATTTCCATGCATTGCCTCTGTTGGAGGGCCCTGCCTCACTTCCTCTGAGGAAGTGCTGCTCTCTTCCCGCACTGTCATGCTAAGATTTCCTAGCTTGCACACCTTTCTTTGGGAGTCATTTTGGTTGTTTGTTAATAGTATGGGTTCTTGAAGTTCCATCACCTACTGAGTCTGAGAGGGAGAGTGCAATGTGATACCTTCTGGCAGAGCAGTTTAATTTCATTCTGTACAGGGCTCCAGCATGTACAGCTCCTGTACAAGGCTGTGAGACTTCTGTTTTGAGAAATACAGGCAAAAGATCTGACAGTTGACCCCAGAAACAAGACCAGAAAATTGTGTATGTTATATTAGACCCATTTATTAATGGAGAAAACTGATGACCTTTTGTATGGTTTTATGAAGTACCAAATATAAGTTGAAGGTTTAAAAGCAACCCTGAAGGAACAGCAGCATCACCTTGCTTGTGAAGGAGGGGATCAAGAAAAGAATATGCTTTGGTGGTTTAGTTTTGGTTTTAATTTCTTCACACCTTGATCGTATACCAGTTTTTGGGAACATCACGTGTCCTCTGAAGTGAGGACATGTGACATACATGGGGGGTATGGAGAGCCATGGAAGTTAGTACAGAGGGAGTGCGGATATCAGACTTGGTCAGACCTGTCAACAGCTGCTGAGATGTTTGTACTGATGCTTCATGGAAAGGCAGTCCTGTCAAGAGCAGGGTGCTGGGGTCACACAAGGGAGGGTGGGGGAGAGGAAGAGCTGAACTGGGATTCATAGAACATGTTACTTCCCCCAAAAGAGAGTTGTGAGGAAAACACAACTAAAACCAAATATATAGCTATACAAAGCTATCATGCTTGCCTTTAAGGCTTTTTATTCAATGGTGAAGTAAAATGCCTTGTTTTTTCTCCTCTACCCTTTTTTCCTAGGATCACTGGAGGTCAAATGCTGGTGACATTTGCAGACAGCAAGTCAGCTCTTCGTGTTATGGATATAGATGGTGTTAAAGTAAGACTCTCTCAAAGCTTTAATAGGAATTTCATAACAAATTTTTCAAAAGTGGTTGCTTAGAATGAGACAGTTGACTATCTGTAGCAAGTAGCTTTATTTCAAAGAAACATAGTGCTCACAAAGTCCCTAGCTTTCACAGCTGCTGAGGCTTTTAATGCAGTATTTCAGTTTTGGAGGGCAAGAGGTGACTCTTCTGGGAGCTCCTAAGGAGTGCTTAGGATCTGGCCTTTGATACTGGTGCAGAATATATGGACAGTGCCGTTGTTCTGGCACTTGAAGCAGTTCTCCTGAGATAATATGTGACTTCATGCTGTTGCCAATGCATCCTTACAATTGTGGTTTGGAGACTTTTCGTTACTCTTAAGTGTATCAAATAAACTCTTTCTACCAAGCAACATGATTCATTGGCCTCCATGGCAAACTCAGCATTAGCAGTAGGCATTTACCTTCCCATCCCCTGCTCTTCCTTCCCACACACATGCTCTACAATTCATCAACCCCCTCATTTATGCTGATAAAATTGTTTGTGGGGCTGCACTGTAAATTCAACACTCAAGTAACAGATATAACTCTTTTTTCTTTCATATTTGGAGCTGTATCTTTTGATTTGTCTCCTTTCACTGGTGTAATTTATAGCACAAGCCAAAATTTGGTTGCATGTGTGCAGTGTCTAAAGGTGCTGGGAACCTGACTCAGGAACTTTCCATATTAATTTTGTTTCACAGCTGCTGGCTTGGATATATCTCACCTCAAATGTCATGAAGCAACACATACAAGCAGTTGCAGTATTAACCTGTTTAATACTATACTTTCCATATACATCAACCATCATATTTGGGATTATCTGAGCAGAGAATCTCCTTACAGATGGCAGCAAGTAGCAAATTCCTTTGTGTTTTCAAAGCTACTTACTCAAAAATGGAAGCCTCCCACACCATTATTACTATCACAGTATTGTTTTGACGATATTAGTTTTTTTCATCAATTTCCCAAGTATTTCTCAAATGTAGCCGCAGTACTTTTGAGCTGTGAGGCTTGTTTTCTTTCAAGAATATAGTTACAGCCTGAAAACTTGGTTGGGGGGTGGGAAGAGTGCTTCCTTTTCATTTAGCTTCCTAAATGAAGCTAGTTGCACCAGTTTCTGAAGCAGTTGTACAACAGACTGGCAGCACTTGCTTAGTCTCTTCAGGTGTTCTCATCTTGTGAAGTTGCTTGGCAAAGGGAATACAGTTCTTTCTTTGCATTAGGTTAGAGGCAGAACAGTGAAGATCCGGCCCAAGACTAAGGACTGGCTAAAGGGCCTTCAGGAGGAAATTGCTCGAAAACGGGACAGCATTGCCCCCATGTCTCCCACGGCAAACTCCTTTCTTCTGGAAGAAAATTTTGACTTCTCAAGTTTAGACTATGACTCGGAAGGTGAGCAGAAGGATTCTAAATGAAATTGTGGGAAATTGGTTTGCTGACTTTGATTGCATAGAGAAAGTACTGTGTGAGTGTCAGTTCTATCTTAATCAGTAATGAAGCCACAATTCTTAAAAAGAGGATCATATCTAAGGCCATGACCTGCCTTGTGCCTCGGTAGAGAACTGTTGCTGGGATTGTCTTATCAATTTAGTGTTACAATATATGGTAGCAAATCCAAGTTATGGTACAGTTGTCTGTGTAGAAACAAGCTCTAATGAAACACATGGGCTGCACAAGAAGCTTGCCCAACCTGTGTGTTAAATGCATTGACTAATAGTAGAGAGACACAGAGAATACATTTCCTCACTAATTCTTTCTTGCTCAATATTTGAATTCAGGTGATATAGTGGAGGATGAAGATGATTATTTAGATGAAACTCTGTGTCAACACCTAGTAGAGAACACAGCTGAAGATATGCCTGAGAGCTCTGGACAATTTGCATCCACACCTCTTTCAAACAAAACTGGACACAACCCACAGCTGTATAAAGGTAAAGTATCTACCTTCTTTAAAGCAAGGCCTGAAGGTTTCTCCTTTTGTCTGTATTTGCCTGTTCATTTTGATTTTCATTGTAGGTCCTCCAAAGATGAGGATCATCTTTTTGGTACACGTTCATGCTCAACCTCTCCTTTGAGTTAGTGACAGTAGCTGAGTTCCTCAGGCATAACAGCAACACAAATAATAAAGCTTACATCCTCCTCTGTAGCCAGGGCAAGGCAAGAATGCTGAGAAATTCTGGTTTCCTGTTATAGTCAGGAGAAATAAAGTCTTTCTATCCATTTCATGTTGTTTGGCACCAGAGTATACCACAAAAAAATGTCTGTTATTTTCTTATTAGTGAAGGACAGAGCAAAATCAAACCAAAGGAATCCTGTAGATTCAGTGATGGGCTTGGCTCTGTCCTTTGTGCATTATCTGTTGCTGGACAGTGCAGCAGTAGTTTTGTTCAAACAGCATACTTCAAGGTGGCCTAAAGTTTCCTCTTTGTTCCCATTTTATATATTTTTGAAGAGGTTGAGGTTCACACAACAGGTGTATTCGTTCTTATAGTGCTTCATAAATTTGTTACCTTTTTTCCTGGTCACCTGGCTTGTTTGTATGTTAATGGGAACTGACCCAATAAAGAGAAGATAAAGCTGTGAAGAGGATACTGATAAAAGCTGCAGCAAGAACCAGACAAACCAGTGGGGGTCTGACACTGGAATGTGATCAGGGCATGCGTTGATGACCAAGCATTGACAGGCTGGATCATGCACTGAACACTTACTTCATTGTGACAGCAAGTGATTCAGTAGCTGTCATTCTGTGCTCTCTCAGAAGTGCTTTGTCTTCTGACATGCAAGTGAAAACTAATATTTTCAATGGCTGAGTCAGAAGCAGAGTTCAAAAAGATTAAATGAAATTCCTAACTTTACACACATTTTCTAAATAGAGTGATACACAGCTTTCTTGTCTGCCTTGAGTCATGCTGAGTGCAGTGTGGCCAGACCGAGAAACCTAGCCCTGAGTTGAGAAGTAATCTGTCATTATTAAATACTGTGAAGCCGATCACTGTATTATAGGATGACTGAACCTCCAAACACCTCTGGCCTACTGTGTGATGATTCATTAAGCTACAGAGAACTGGAGTGTTTCTTTTCACCCACACTAACTCTTCTCCACAAAAAATATCACAAAGTAAACATAGATTATACAGTTTGAAGGAGGTCAAGGTGCGGTCATGATCTCACATAGCTCAAGGTATTATATATTCAATCCATCTTGAAAGTCTCTGCAATTTCAGATGTGTCCATGAGCTTCCAATTCTGGCTGAGTAACTAACAATTGAAGGTATGAGGACTGTACAGCTGATGTTAGAAGCAGATGGAAACCAGGGATGGGCAGAACAGTTCATATGTATGTTTCTGAGGTCAGAGGAGGACATAGCCACACAAAACTGATGTCACTGGGAGCCGTAGCCTAAAACCAGCAGCCTTTTAGGGGGATAGAGTGGCAATGGCTTTTTTTTTGTCCTGTGTTCAGTGTTACTGCTAGAATTTCAAGCTGTGCTATTAGGGGCCTGCGTGACTCCTTGCATCCTACTGATGAAGGTGTATTGGCAGCTTAGAAGTGTAGAAAATTCCAAGAGAAGGGGGAGGGCAGGTTGGGCAGATCACAGACTCTGTCTCTGTGGCTACCATCCTCTGCTGAGTGGGAGATGGGAACTGTGAGGCAGCTCAGTATTCCCTGCAGAGCACAGCCTTCCGAAACACATGAACCTGAGTAAAAACCCCTCAAGTATGAGAAACTGCTGCTACACAGCTCCTTCCCCATCCTCTCCAAGCCACAGGGACAAAACTAAACCCAGTGAATTTTGGAGCCCTAAAGAACAGAGCTTCATGGCTGGGTAGCCGTGGCAGGGTAAGAGAACTGAATTGAAAGCCTTCAATATAGCAGAAGGGGAGACAAAAGTAATCACTTCTTCTCACCTTTTGAGCTGTTAGAGAGGCTGAGGCTGGAGGAAAGACTGTGAAATTACCTAGTCATGTAAGGTGCAGCCAGGGGCTACCAGACTGAGGCAGTTGTACTCTGCAAAACAGAGACGTGACATGGGAGCTGTTCAGATTTTTCACTGGCATGAAAGAGTTCTCCTAAGCAAGGAAAGTTGTCTAATCTTCAGAGAGAAATTCCTGTGTTCAGGAAGGAAGAACAAGGGATTAGCCAAGATTAACCAGCCTCCTTGTGGCAGTCATGACAAAGTTTGAACAAGAACAAGTTGTCACCAATTCTGGCTGTGAAAAGCTCGGAACCTAGTACGGTGACTAGTAACACTGAAACCAGATGCAGGCAGTCTTTGTGTTGGTATAAAAGGTTGTTAAATGCTGGAAGAGAGAGAGAAGTGTTTGACAAAAGGGTATATGTTTCTTAGAGTGGGAGCAGGAAGACATTCAGGAAAAGCAAAGCAAGATGAAAGGAGCCACAGCATGTTGCTGAGATACCAGGTTGAGGCTTGTCATTCATAATTCGCTCTCTCCTGACCATCCAAATTTGGTGCATCTCACCCAGCAGGTACCTAATACGGATTCTTCCTAAAATTTCCCTAGATGATTCAGACCTGGCAGATCTGAAGCAGGAGCTGGAGGTGGGTGAGGAATGCTGTCGCCGGCCTCCAAGCAGGTCTCTGTCCATTCCTACCAGGCCTCGGCCACTTCAGCCACCACAAAGGCCTCCCCCTCCAGGTGAGTTTAACTTTCTTTAACCTTATGTTGGCACCAGCTGAACAGTTTTGCTGCCAATTGTAGGTGACAAAGAAGGTAATACCTTGCTCTGAAATGTCAGGCTGTTGAGATATTTACACTTACTTCCCAGTCTGACTTACTTACAGCCTGACTGTAGCTGCAGTTAGTGGGAGAAGTTTGCCCTTAGGATGACAGATTCTCCACAAAAAAATGCCTTCAGTGAGGATGGAATGGCCCATATGTTCCATACTAACTCAGGTTAGAGAGTTGACCAGCCACTTTGTGGCAATAAAAATAAATATCAGTATTTATGCCTGTTGACTTTCAATGTCACTGAGTGTTTTCTTACAGTTTCTTTGTTTCTGACTTAATTGTAATTTTCCTGTTAAAAAGCTTTCACAAAATACACGTTCTGGCCAGTTTTTGTCCTTTCCTGTTTTGCAAGCAGTTCTTGCTTTTGTGTTTATGAGAAAGAAATGCAACATGGATTATAATTCTTAGTGAGGCACAAAGGGGAAGTGATGCTCTTCACCTAAGCTTTACCCGCCTGAGATGCCATCAGTGCTATGCTGCTCCTGTTTTTATGGCTACTTCTGGATGAATGCTGATTGCTAGATTAGCATAATCATCTTCACCTTCTGTAGGACACAAGCTATCACATTTTTCTTGCAGACCTGAAGTCTCTCTTCTGTGTATATTTTTCAGTCTTAAATTAAAGGTTCTGTCAGACTTGCTACTGGAAGATGAGTTATTTGGAATTATTCACATTCATTTCTGTCTTGTTACACAGAAGTGACAACTCTGGTATCTATATTTCTGTGCCTGGACCTCCTGGGGAGATTCCAACTGGACACAGGATTTTTTTTCACAGAGAGAACTATCAGCATTGGAATAATCTCCCCAAGAAAATGGTGGATTCCCCCATGTTGGACACTTTAAAGATTCGGCTGGACAGGGCTTTAGCCATCTAGTCTAGGTCATGCTTTGCCTAGAAAGGTTGGACCAGATGATCCTCAAGGTCCCTTCCAAACTGGCATTCTTTGATTCTTTAATAACCTCAGCTGAGGTTATTAAATGAATTAAATGAAAGCAAGACTAACTAGGAAATTGTTTCCTGAAGCAGTTCCAGATTTCAGCATTTCATTCTGTGTTGATAATTTTTTTCATCTTAGATTAGACCAATAATAATGCAGCCCATCACTCCTAGATTAAAGTGTCTGGCTCTTGGCACTCAGGCAGAGGGACTCAAGGTCCCCAGTATCCTATGCGAACATCTTACCCAATGCCTGTCCCTGGAGCAGCAGGGAGGGTGACAGCATCTTTTTTACTTATCACAAACAATTTCAAAGCGCATTGCTTTTGCTCCATTGCAGATAAAATGTTGGACTAGCTCTTGAATATAAAAAAACCTTTTTATTCCTCTTTCAGCAGGAACACCGAGCAAAAAGACCCCCTCTGACGGTTCGCTCTCTCCAGAAAGCAGCTCCTCCTGCTCCATCCTGGCAATGGCAAAGCTGCTACCTGGAGCCCCTCAGCAGCCAGTGAGTCCTGCCACTCAGCGTGGCCACTTAGTGTTGTCCTAATCACCCTCATCCATGCGTCCGCAGTAGCCACTGAACACCACGTACATGGCTGAAAGTGGGTACATTTAGATTAGATAATAGGAAACAATTCCTCACTAGGAGAGTGGTGAAGCAGTTAGCCCAGAAAAGTTGTGGATGGCTCTATCTCTGGAACTGTTCAAGGCCAGCTTGGACAGGGCTTCGAGTAACCTGGTCTGGTGGAAGCTATCTCTGCCCATGTCAGAAAGGTTGGAACTGAATGATCTGTAAGGTCCCTTCCAACCCAAAACGTTCTGTGATTCCATGACACACCTGCCATACAAGGAAGGCAGTCCATCACATGCCTGAGCTGGAAATGCCAAGATGAACTTCTTTGTACTGTAATACTAGATTGTAGGACCTGCTAGACACCAGATAAATGTTATTAATTTGCTAGGAATTAGGGAGGCCAAAGAAGGATAGAAAGTGGTGCAAGACAGGAGCACTGTTGGTCTATTCCATGTGCTGCTTTTTGGTACACGGCAATTTGAGTTTTCAACACCACAATAATATGCTTTGATTCTTTTCTCACCTCTTTTTTGATGGGCCATGCTAGTGCCCAGAATACAACTCCTGACCAGAAAGGCTGCTATCCCTCTGAGGAGACCAAGACCAGAATGTGGAAACACATCCCCACTCCTGTCTCTTTGGATGAGAACCCCGGAGTATTGAACAAGGGATGGCTAGGGGACTAGCTGTGACAATAAACCATTGGTCTGTCTGTTTAGTGGTAACAAAGATGTAGTATCCTCCAAAAGACCCCCCACCTTTGCTGTATTATTTACAGGTTGTTGAATAGCCACTGGCAAAACCAGAGCTTTGCAGGTATGTGGTCTTAGCTGTGGGATTACAGGCATACTAGAAAAATCAGTTCTCTCAAGATCACTCATTCTTTTTTTGTTCTTTTTTTTAAGCCTAAAGTCCGGACTGGAATAAGTAAACCTTACAACGTCAAGCAGATCAAAACCACCACAGCTGAGGAAGCAGAAGAAGCTATTAGATGTCTTATGGAAGCTAAAGGAGGTGAGCACAGAAATCTTTCTTTAAAGAAAACTGCAGGTGTATTCATGCATTCCATCAAAGCCCAGAAGCACATAATCCTATTCAGAAACTCAGCTGAACACTGGCATACACATTCAGGCAAGGTTGTACTTGCTATTCTCTGACAGGTTTGATAACAGTAACCCTCATTTCCATGACTGAAGTTGTATATTTTGTTTTAGAACCTGTTACTACGAGCATCTTGGACTATTTATGTCCAGGTCTAGTCTAAAAATTAAAAGATAAAGATGGGATCTTATTAAACTGATGGTACCTGTGTTAGCTCGGGGTTGCATAAAGGATATCTGCTGCTTTATTTGGTGTATGCTCACTAGTCCAAGCAGAACTAAAAAGCAAGTACAACAGTGGGAGAAATAACCTGCATTCTGTTCATATTTGGGCAGCAAGTATAGTTGTAACCTGGACAGAATTTTGCACTACTGTAGCTTGAATAGCTGAGCTAAAAAAACATTCTGTGTTTAGACTGTCTAATCCCTGGAGAAGAGCTCCTTGCAAGGGCAGGTTAGAGCAGGAAACCGACTTAGGTATTGAAACTTAGGTGGTGTTGACTATATCCTCCAGGGCTGCAAGTTGTCCTGCTGATGCTGTATGAATGAGAAGGAATGCAGCATGACTCTGAGATGGCTACCTGAGTTTGCAAGGCTCTCAGTTTAGAAAGAAAATATCCCTTTTCATGTGTAAATGGAGCAAATGCAGTCTGGAATAATCCAGTTTAATTAGAAATATCATAAAGGCATCTTGATGTTTATTCCTCAGAGAGTACTGTTCATTTGGCTTTGAAATCACATTTACTCTCCATTGATTTTGAAATTCACATTAAGCATTTCACTCAGGAAGCTTGTCCTGTCAGCATCACTTTCAGTCCCTTGTGCTGTACAACCAGTTGGTATATATAGTTCTTCCCAAAGTACAAGATGTGCTTAGCAGCATTACTTTGATTTTCCAGGTAAGGAAACCAAGGCAAAAGGAGACTCACGACTTGAGTCCAGTACTCCTGACCCCCAGCCAGTGTTTTTTCCACTCAGACAAATGGTGGCACATCACTGCTGGCTTGGCATGAAATTTTCCAGGCAGGGGAATCTTTCCCTAACTGCCTCATACAGATGTGATGGGATTGCAGAGGTCTGGGTTTATTTCTAAAACCTGACTTCCTGGCCTGAGCCAGCCTTTTAGGCATGCGCTTTTTAGGAAACATGACAGAAAGAAATTACCTTGAAGCTACATTCTGTTCAGGCTAAGACACTATTTGGTTTTGCATTTCAGGACTACAGGAAGATGCAGTAAAGCCTACTCCAACTAAAAACCAGTCCTTCACCAAACCTAAGCCTCTTCCCAGCTTGGCAAAGTCAGCATCATTTCAAGGGTCACAAGCAGGACCAGTGCTTGTGCCCCATCGCCCACCACCTAAAGTTCCAACTACGAAGAAGCCAGTACCGCTGCAGCGGACCGGAGTCAAGGTGGAACACGTAAGAGTGTTGCAGCAAAATGCATCCAGCCTCCCTCATAGAATGTGAATGATGGCAGGAGGGGTGGCCTGTTAAACAGTTTTGTGTATGAAGTCCTGTCATTTGAAGCTCTTAGCCAGCAGGCACCAAAATGATTTTGTGTATTGTAGTCACCAAGGTGTAGAAATGAAAAAGAGTAAAAAGAAAAGAGAGCCCTGAGTTCCTTACTTGGTTGTATTCAGCTTTTCTATTTCTCAGTCCATTCTTTTAGATTTTGTTATTTTTATTCTGGTTTGTCTAAAGCTTCTCAGGATTTAAGACTCATCCGTTCTTTATCACAGTGTTTATTTCTGACTGCATCATGAGTGATCTGTTCTGTAGTGATTTGAGGCAGCTTCATCATCAGTATGCTGTTCTGTATCCTGTTCAGAGACATGTAACTTTGCTCACGCACCTTGTAATGGGATTCAGCCTTTCACTTTGAATGCTGGATTCTACTCAATAGTTCCTAAAAATGCAAGCCTGGAGGTCTCTGTCAGGTCTCTACAATAGAGATAATAGTTCTTCACCTCTAGAGCTGCTAAAATTATTATTTAATGGTAAAAGCAATTTAAGTACAAAAGAAAGAGAAATATAATCTTTTATATTCTTCCTTTGACAGAACCTCTGCTAGGAAGCTCTGTTCTAAGTTGTTAGGACTCCTGCTTTACCTTCCTTTGTAAAGGCATTCATCCCTTCCCTATAATGGACTTTGTGCCTTCTCTACTTCTCACATTCACAGAAGTAAAAAACCCAGAGCACACAGTGCGTGCCCTTTCCTTTAACACTCAGTAATAAGGAATGGTCTGTTTGTGTTGTCACTATTCCCAGGGTGCTCGTGAAAGGTGCTCAGAGGACTTGCTGTTTTCGTGTTAGTTACATGAGATGTCTTGCAGGAATCTATCTGTTTCAGTTTGACCCTGCTTCAGGTTTCCACTTCTTCCTTCATCTGAGTGAGTTCAGATGGGAGTTGTGTACTTGAAAACCTCTACCCAATCCACCTCTATTGTTAAGAGAGCATACAAACAAATATAGGCCACTTATCAACAACATATAGACAGAAGTGGCAGGGGATATGTCCATTATGAAACATTAACTAAATATTTTGGCTGCATTGAAAAGCCTGTATATTTTAATGCTGTGAAAGAATAATAAAGAATTAAAATGCTTTCATTCAGTCACATAGAATTGTGAGAAATCTGAAGCAGCCTTCTCCCTCCTGGACTTGGCTCCCAATTATTTATATAGTTTTAAATGGTGAATATATGCTAGACTGTTGTTTGAGAGCTTACTTTTAGCTTCTGGTCCTAGCATCACTGAGACATGACAGAGCCATTAATACATTTATTGGGTCAAATGAAGATAATTGTTCTTCAGCCTTATCTATTGGCACCTACCCAAAGGCATGTGCTAATTTTGCCCTCCCTATGCATTCTTGCTTAAACAATATTAGTCAGCAGAGAGACGTAACAAATAAATAACTCCTCAGAGCTGTGTTACTTGGGCCTGGAGAAAAATCCAAACAGGAAAGAGAGACTCAGAAAAAGATGTATTTCTTGTGCAGGGAGTGAACAAGCTGTGGTGCCCTCGTCTTCAGCCAGCACTCTGTAAATGAGCCCAGGTCCAAGGCACAACATGTGAGAACAGAACCAAGTAGGTGCAGTATAAAACTGCACTGTCAACCCTCCTCTTTCTACTGCTCTTTTTCATTCCAGTACTGTCAGCTTTTCTCAGTAATGCCATCAATAAGACTTGCACAAGCTGTGACTCAGAGTTAAAGGTACCCTTTTTAGTCTCAAATTTCTTCTTGTTCATTTTTCCCCTCAGGCCACATCTACAGAAGAGCAATTTGACCAACAGCCAGCACAGTCTCCTTTTGGCTTTACAGAGCCCTGTCTGGAAGCTGGACCTATTCTTACCCCGACCAGGATTACTCCAGTCCCTAAACCCAGAACCACACAACCTGGGAAGCCTCAGGAGAGCAGGGGCAGCAATGAAAGGCAGGTCCCCTCCTCCAACATGGCCGAGGCCATTGCACTGTCTCCCCAAAATGCCTCCTTTGCCCCAAAGGTGCCACCAAGAAGAAAGAAGTCGGCTCCTGCAGCTCTTCATCTGCAAGTTCTCCAGAGCAGCGACAACCCGCTTTTTAGAGGGCTAATGTTCAACTCCAACAACAACAATCCCGGGCTCTGCCCTCAGACTCAGGATGCTCATGGACCCATGCAGGCATCTCTCTCAGCTCCTACCTTCTCTGCCAGCCCAGAAGACAACACAACTAGGCAGTTGGCACCAAGCACCATAGAATTGATGGCCAACCTTCAGTATCCTCCTGTTCCAGGCAGCCAGCATGCAAAGCTCTTGGATACCAGCTCCCTTGCAGAGAACACCAATCTTTTGAACCTGGACCTGGATTGTTCCTGCCCTCTTTCTATGCAGGTGCCATCAGCTTCTCCAGCACACACTCCAGAAAGTCTAAAACACCCCAGCTTGAAAGATTTCAGCCACTGGGTTACATTTAGTGATGACGAAGACAGTAGCAGCCTGTCAGAAGGATTCAACAAACTTCTTGTCTTAGAGCAAAACAAAGATAGCTTGATGAAGGCAAATACTGATTTAGAATTGTAAAACTTTGTCCCCTTATTGTTCCTATAGAAATTGCAATGCAAAATCAATCTTTTGCACAGGCATTTTTATTTAAGGGAATAGATTATCTGTCCAGGCTACATTTCATGTTTAAAGGTAAAGATTCTGCCCCTGGAGGGACATGTATATATAACCTAACCTTATCTGTGGCTTGTTTGAAAAGTTCTTTATTCTAAGTTATTTCTTTTTATTAATCCATCTTAAGATGTTTTATTTCAATTCAGGTACAAATCATATATAAGAACATGTAATGATGTACAGATAAAAGACCTTCAGAAAAACATTTTCCTGTGAAATTTATGTATTAATCCATTTCTGTCACTTGAAATAAAACGCCCTTATCTGAAATAGCTGGACTGCTACAGTTATTCCGGAAGTAACACCCAGAAGGAGAGTAGACACCAGTATAGCTACAACAGTAATGCTGGCACTGTTCTCCTGCTTAGCTTTCTGTTGTGCAATCAAGGCTTAGGCGGTATCTTCTTGTAGATCTCAACTAGCTGCAGTGTTGGCAGGCCCTAGTATTTGCCTTGTTAAACTCATTCCTGTGTTAAAGTAAAATGCACGCTGTGTGCTGTGAGGCTGTGCAGCAGAACCAGGAGAAGAGTCAGCAAGAAATGCCTGGGTTTACTCCAGCAAGTGAACCTGCATATTACAACAGACCTCCATTAAGTAAGTGCTGTGCTGTAACAACATGCCTCAACTGTTCTAAAAGGACTGGGGAGCTACTCAAAACTGATCTGACCTACAAAGAGATTAAGGCATCCCTGGTTAGTTTTCTAGCACAGTTCCAAAACTCACCATAGTTTTTGTTCACAGTAAGCCAACGCCAAACACCACACTTCACAGTGAAGTAGCTACATGGCCAGTGACAGCCCCTTCGAGTAGTTGAGACCAGCTGATGGCTTAAGTCATTTGAATATTGATGTCTTATGCTAAAGGAAGCTTGGTAATTCTGTAGTTGTGTCCCTGTTCCCATCCTGTGCTTTGCAGGAAAATGCCATGGCAATCTTTTATTCCCACAGTGCAAACGAGAAAAGAGCTGCTCTTGGAACTCCAGTCTAAGCACATGCGACACAGGCTGTTACATCCTGAAACTAAGCCACAAGCATATGACTGGGAACAGCAGGATGCTCCTGCAGTAGAGAACAGTCTCTTGTAGCCTAGTTTGCTCACAGTAAAACTCACCTTGAACACCAAACCAGTAGGCAGGTACAGAAGTGTGTAGAGCTATCGCTCTGTGTGCTCCTGCTGATCATCAGCTATGCAGCCCTTTTGTACCAGGGAAGGAGTTGCCATATGCATCCCATTCCCATCCCCTGGCAGCTGTAATGAAGCTGTGCTGCATCAGGGGATCACGGGACATGAGCTGAGAAGGCTAAAAACTGGAACTAGATATGGGCAACCATATCTAAGGCGGCATTTAAGAAGCATGTGCACCACTGTAAAAATGGGAGCACATCTAGGAGGCAGCTGCAACACACAAAGACTACCCAGGCAGCTACCACCATCTGCTCTGTGCAGGTTCTCATGAACAAGAGGCTTAAAAGGTGATAATGTGTACTGCGTCAGACCATGACAGCACTGATATGGGAAGCAGCCCCTGTTTAACCACTGTGGACACCAGCCAAGCACTCCTGCGTGCCTGTCCTGCTTCTCCCTTACATGCACCCAGTGCTCACTTACCAGGGTGGGCTGACTCATGAAGCACTGAGCAGCTCAGAGCAGGCTTGATCTTCATAATGAAACCATCTCTTGTTTATTAGCAAGGCAGCAGTCACACTTCTCAGGAGCCCAAGATTTGGCAAAGATAATCCATAGTGCTAAATGTGTCTTATCTGCTCTTGCTGCCTTGCATGTGCAATAAAGCTATACCCTGTGGATGCCATTTGTTCAAAGCAGGCGGTTAAAAATGATAAACAGATTGGAGCTTGCCATGGTGACTTCTTAAGAGCAGCATCAAGATCTTTCTTTTATTATTAAACTACAGAGACCATTTTTAAGCAGTTGGTGAAGCTGAAAAAAATCCCTTGGTTTTTTTCCAGGAAAGATGTATTAAGAAGTTCAGAATTTGGTGCTCAGAATTAGGATTATTTTTAATATGAAAATCAGTTTGCTTGTTAGCTTCCTGGAAACTGGAATTCAGACATTTTCTTACTTGTTATGCCTACCTGTTTCACTGCCACTGCCAAATTTTGGACACAGAACACCCGGTCAGAGCAGATGCTGCCTTTGTCCAAGCACCTGCCCATCCTCCTCTGCTCCCATCTTTGCTAGGCACTTATTTAAAAAGAAAATCCCAGATCCTTCGAAGGCAAAACCAACCAAATGCAGCACTAAGCTTCTTATTTGAGTGCCCATTTAATGTGGTGAGAGGCTAGTGAATAACGCTGAAGCCAGATAGATAGATAGTTGTTTTCCTACAAGACCACACAAAGCTGTAACCTCTTCTTCCTTTTCTTAACAGAAAAGATATAGTGAATATTTACAGGCACACTTCAGTACGAAACATCAAGAACAGTAAAAAAGAGTACATTATATGGCCTTAGCAAATGTTTTCTGCAAAGATAATTAACAGCTCTAGGACAGCTAATTTACATGTTAATGAAAGAGGTATCAGGAAAGCTGCAGGAAAGCCCATTAAACTGGATTTATACAAGTCAAATAAAATCTGCTTTATTAGTCTCCTTGAAGAAGAGAAGTATGTGGCCTTTAGCATTCTACCTTATGACTATGTATGTGGCCAGCTGCCTCTTAAAGTATGAATCCTGGCAGGTAGCTGGCTTATATCATCAGTAACAGCATATACTGGTCAATCACAGCAAATCAAGGGAAAGGAACGGTCAGTTGAGCTGAAAAGCTTACAGCAATGAATGAGGAATCTTGTGGCTCGACAGATCATTTTATCTTCCACACTGGTGCCCAGCGCCCCAGCTGAGGGATTTTTCGTAGGCAGGTGCTTGCGACCTGAGTTCTAGTTTTAATGGCCAGAAGCAAAGCAGGGCCAGGATAGCTCTGTGCTTGGGAAACCACTACAGCAAACTCAGACCCTTCTCATTCAGGATTAGGTGTTTTTAGGTGGCTGATCACTGAAGCAAACAAAGAGAACCAACCCCAAAATATTATTTAAAATTTCCACAGTGACAAAACAACATTTTTGCTTTTTCCCTTTTGTCCAGAATTGCCATTTTCACCAGATGGAAGAGTGTCTCCTCTCGAGCTACTGCCTGGCACTACAAGCATAAACCAGTGTGAAAGCCAGTTTACACTACCGCAATCACAGGAATTAAAAACTTGATGACTGTTACTACTAGAAATACCAATACAGTTATACAACAGTGCTGGACCACAAGTGCAAGAATATTAACAAACTATTAGCCCTTCCTGCTTGTCTTACTGTTTTAGTCCTGGATGCCACAACACAGACAAGATACCATCTTTGCAGACAACTCACATGTACCTGTCAGAAACAGCTACACCTGCAAGTTGGATCCCCAGCTAGGAGGGATTAAGTACATAATTTCGGACCTAAGAATTGACATAATGGCAATATTCTGAATTAATGTAGCACCAGAGAAGCACAAAAGCATAAGTTTCTAATGGGAAGCAGGTACAAATGCTATGCAACAGACCTTTTTCTGGCCCTCAAACCAATGTCAGTACATGGTTTAAGAGGGCTCACAGCAAAATTCAAAGGCACAACTGAAAAACTGTTCAGTTTTGTTAAACACTGATGACTGACTGTGCCCCCAGCACTACACCTCTTACCAAAGATGAAGGGTGCATATGGCATTCTCCCAGCATGAGACAGTCACTAAAAAACAAAGCAGGTCTTTGACAAAAGTGAACACGATCCAGAGTACTCATTTGGCAGGTCTTTCAACTTTAATGGATTTTATGGCATATCTAGTACATTTTTAAAAACACATTTCTATATTAAAAAAAAAACAACCCCCAACTTCCCCTTAAAATATTAGTTTTAAAAGTTACACACATCTATAGATACAGTTACAAAAAGGAGAAAGTTGCCATAGTTACAGTAACAAAATACACATGCATTATACTGAGATGAACATGTAATGTTATCAATTTGACTTCCTGTAAGCCAAATAAGAAGTCTATTAAAAATCTGTACAAGATTTGGCACACTAAACACGCATTCAGTTATTAGAAGTCTTGTCTATCCACAATGAATTCCACATACCCTCTACTTTGTAAATACAAAGTGTTCTAATATATTTACACGCAGTAAATATATTTAAATACTATATTCAAAAAGCAGTGTAAAAAGGACAAACCTCTTTAGAAGTTCCAACAGTTTTGCTGCATTTTTAATCTGAATACCTCCATGCAGTGCTCTTACTGACATCTTGGATAGGGGGAAAACATGCTCTTTTTGCCAGCGTGGTGCTCTACTTCTCTGCGCTGCTCTTGTGACTTCTACTACGCAGCTCCAGCAGGTCAAAGTTCAGCTTCCAGAGGTGCATTTCAGATCTAGTGTCCCCGTGGGCTGGAGTGCCTTGAAGTCAAAGCAGCTGAGGCAGCCTCAGGACCTGGCAGGACTGCAACAGCTACTGGCGCCTGCACCAAGCCTGTGCAGAACTGTAAGGCTCATCCCACCTCTGGCAGCTTTCATAGCCATAATTTTAAGGCCAGTGACATTAGATCTATTTCACATGAGTGATGTTAAGAGACATCTTAAGCCTGTAATCAATACAGGCCTTATTTAACCAGTGGTCAGCTATGACAGAGTAGCCTAATCACATTTCAGAAAGGGCTGGGGGTTAAGTGGAAGGAAGGAAGAGACCACAATTAGACGAGGTTGCTTTTAATTACATTGCAAACTAAGACTTTTAAAAAGTGACTGAGTGCTGCCATATTTTCTTTTTGCTAAAAAAGACTTAATCAGTACTGATAAGGTATCCTTAATATAAACATAAACTCAAGTAAGACAACACTGCTGTCTTTTCTCTGTATCTATCTACACCGCTAAACACACTTGGGCCCCAATAGTCCAAAATATCTGGGATCTTCCATATTTCCAGTGGGATTTAAGATCACCTGAATTTATTCCTGCATTACTTTTCTGTACCTGAGCTCCAAACTCTAAGCATTAGCTTTCTTGTCAAGGCCTACATTTGCCTTATTCCACTTGAGCATTTTTCAGGCTTCTTCTTTAAATCAGCAAAAGAAGTTCCTAAATGAGTAACATGAGCCAGAGATTTGAATGTACCATCTTCTCTGTATGTCCTAAGAGTAAAGCAAAAGAGCTAAGCTTCTGTTCTGTATCTTCCATGTGAAAAAACACAGAAATGCTGTGAGTCTGACCAGATACACACTGTCCTAAAGAAAGCAATCTCACAAGTTGCTAAGGTTAAGAGAAAAATGCACAAGATGAACACTGCTTTTGTTTTCATTAGTACAAACAGATTAAACCAGCTGTAGTTGTCTATGCAACCAACCTATCTCTAACAGAAAACAAAAGCCACATTTGCTGACAAATCTGAGTGGTCTATTAAATGAAAAGCCAAATTACAAAATCTGTAATTTGGCTACTAGACCAAAACGCTACTTTCCTTGACTTAGATGCACTTCTTCAGGCTCCAGTCAGACAACTTAACATGGCCTGTAAACCAAAGCTTTGAGACAGCCACATGCTGCTTCTGCCCTTTAATACAACAAATTATCACCTGTGTCGATCCTCTCTGTAAGATTTTAGTCCCAGATGTACAGTCACCTTAACAAGACCACCCACCTCCAGAAAGCTCTTTTTTTTGTTCTTGATAAAGAAGATACCCTGGGCACTCTCCACAGTTGCGCTGTGTTGCTCCAGGGGAATACCTGTAGACTAAGTGCTGGAGAATTTACACACATTTTGTCCATAGATCATAGTCACTGTAAGCCAACATACATTCTCTTTTTGCCAGGTTTATAGGACTTCAGTTTGTATTTGTTTCGAACATATTTTAGAAAAGTTGGAGAAGTATCAAAGTTGGAGATGCACTGAAATCATTTTAGCTGCAGATACTACTGACATAGCATCTTTGTAGTTCTGCAGATCCCCTAACAAATATTAGGAGAAGAGCTTACTGTGTTATGCCAAATAGACGAGATAAATAAGCAGCCAAGGATGGCAAAATGTCAATCTCCAAGTTCTTGGGCTAAAACATCTTGAATGAACTTCAGTGTATGTTGGTACAGGAAAGCATCCTTCTTCTTTGGCTTACAAATATTAAGATGATTAACATCCACTGGAATAAGGTCTCCAATTCCTAACTCTGGGAGAGGAAAAGAAACCAGAGAGAAAAAATTACAAAAGTTAGTAAGATCACCTAGACTGAAAAGCACATCTTGCGTTAGCAATTCCTCCCTCAAAAGCAATTTTGCCTATCTTCAATTTAATTGTTTTGTCTTCGTTATTTTTAAATGTACTAAAAGCATCGATACACACTGTTGTAGAGTCAGATAGAGCTATACACAGCTACAAAACCCACAGTGGTAAACCACCAGGTCACAGTTCAACCATCTTTATTGGGAATACACTAATGTACATTTCTCCACATAGACAACTCTGAAGAATCAAAACTTCATTTACCAGCATCTGACTGACAGCAAAGTCCTGACTGAAGTTTAAGCATTGATGTGCACAGGGATAGGATTTAAACCTACAGTATCCAGATTCTGATCATCACTAATTGCCCAAATTCCTTATAAAAATACTTTGATGTGGAGATTAAATATGGAACTAGAGTGAACCTGAAATATGCCACAAATCACTACACACATTTCAGGGGAAATGAAAAATACAGATTGCTTAATTGTAGAATAAAAGTATTCCATTTGCAGCTAATGATATTGGGGCACACTAGGGATTTCCCTACTACTACCACTATCCCTACTAGTGAACTTTCCAGTTAGGATGTCATGACTGCCACATTCCAGTTTATTATTTATTTACTCAACCCTCTGAGAAATCTTTCCTTTTGCTTGGAACTCTATCTTTAACCATGTAGAATAGCACTAGAGCAGGACGAAGGCATGCCTTCACATGTGCAAGCATGCCTATAAGACACTGTGCATATAGCTTGTTAGCCTGGGTTTTGAACAAAATGAGTGGCATGCCACTGAACTGTCATGTACCCTCTGTAGGCTTTTCAAGAGAGTTCACGTGCTCCATTGTGTGCCATCTCTGGAAGAGGAGAAATACGCTATAACATTTTAAGTGCACAGGACACATCCAGACCTCTCTTTTATTTTATTTTGTTAAAAAAAAGAATGCCCGTTTTTTCAGGCCAATAAAAACACACCAGCAACATTTTCACAAAAAATTGCTTCCTGAGAAGACATGCTGGAAAAATACTGCTAAATATTGACTCAGGAAAACGGGGATGTACAGTCCCCACTTTTTAAATCAGTAACCTTGCCTTTAACCTAGTGGGTTTAGCGGGTGCAGAGCCTGATCTAAAATCCAACAAACCATGGCTTCTGTTCAAGGCCTTACAGGGGCCTTACAGGTACCTTGGGCAGTGCAGAAGAGGGTTTTGCTTGGGGAAAACCTGAAAATACCAGAGTTAAATATAATCTCCAAGTTGAACACCCATGAACAAAGCAAAAGAAAGAACTCTGCCTGCTTTGCTCTTTTCCAAAAGGCAAAAAGATGGAGGGAACCTCTTCAGGAAGCAAACTACTGCTTGAGAACCTGAGATATGGAAAATAATGGATTCTTGACACTGAGAATCAGCATTGTAACTTTTTCTTACATTAGCAGTTCACTAATTTTCTTTCTTTTTTTTTCTAAAGGAGGAAATAGCCGAAATTCATGTGTGCTTATAAAACACTATTCAGCCTATCTATACAAGAATAAACAACAGTTATTCATAATCACAAAAGAATAGACTATAACAATGTAACCTTAGACCAGGTTTTTTTCAACAAGTGTTCCTCACATTTAGAAAAACCAAACCAAACAATTGCTATTCTAAGATACAAATGTAGCTGCCTCTGATCTTAGCAGCAAAACTGTAATTTAAACTGAGCCAAAAGTTTAAACAAAAAGTCCCATGACATAACAGATGCTTTTTTTTCCAGGCCTTCCTACCATAGCATTTCCAATCCTTCCTCATTAATGATGCCTACACGAGTACATACAAAATAAAATAGATTAAATGGCTATTTGACTTACTTGCTGATTCCAGAGGCACAATGTGCAGTTTTATCATACTGCTTATATGTGTTGGTAAGGTTTCTGCAAAACTCAGCACTGAAAATTTCTTATCTTTGGCAAGAGACAGGAAGTCCTCATTCAGCTCTTTAAGGGCAGGAGAATCTGAGAAAAAGCAACATAATTTGTGCAGCATTATCTTGAACATAAGATTGTAGCATTTGTCTAGACTGCATGCCTAGAGCTGTTTTGGAAAAACCAGTACTCCAGGAAAAGAAGAGGCATTTTGGTTTTAATCCTTTTTTCTCAGCTATCATATGTAACAATTTTTTATTTCTGCTTAGCATGGAATTTGTTTAGAAGATAAGGGTCTGAAGTCCAGCATATGCTTAACTCCTACATTGCTAAATGGCTCATGCTACTATAAACCAGTTCTGACTCCCTTTTTTCCCCTCTCATTTCTGCAATCAAATGAAAGTTACTCAGAATTCAACACCCAACCCAAAACATAAAAACGTGGTTTTTATCCAGCTTTTTCTGACAGCATGATTAAAAAAAAGAAGCGTCTTGGATGGATTAGCATAGACCCCTGTTGTGAAATGGTAGCAAAGCGAGGGTACCCTTGCTGAGTTCTTTAACCTCCGCAGACGGAAAGAGAAGATATCTGGCGTTCATAGAGTATTCAGCCAGCTGGGAACCATGGTGAGGTACGCTATAAAATATGATTCCTCTGGTGTTGTTTACAATTTTCTCCATTTCTGGATTCTTGGAAGCATCCACCAGCATCTTTTTGACTAGAAGACCTGGCAAGAGAAACTGAATTAATGCAGGGATTTAAACCACTGTGAAAATAATGATCATGCTATATTATCCATGAAACAAGTAACCATACTCTTGCCTCAGCTGATTAGCCCTTAGTTTGTCAAATATGTAAGATTAAGTTCAAAAAAAACCACAAACAAAACCCAAGGAGGCATTAAAATGAAGTATTAATGAATGATGTAAATCCATTTATGATTTGCTTTAAGTGTTGCTAATGACACTCACTATATGCCTGATCATGGAGAAAATTTTGCCTCTGGGTTCCCATTTACTTGAATTTCAACTCATTGATTTTATGTTTGTAAATCAACACAGTAAAAACAAATAGCAATAAAAATCCATTCAAAACGTATATGCTGATTGTCGTGGTTTAGGCCATAAATCAGCCACGCAGTTTGTTCACTCACTTCCCCCTTTTTCTTCCCTCTGCTCCTGG
>JAOEHY010027501.1:36357-55015 GCA_025447955.1 Psilopsiagon aurifrons
GGCAGAGAAGAGATTCAGAGCAGCCCTGCGGAGAAGGACTTGGGGGTGTTGGTCGATGAAAAAATGAACATGAGCCTGCAGTGTGCGCTTGCAGCCCAGAAAGCCAACTGTATCCTGGGCTGCATCCAAACGAGCGTGACCAGCAGGTCGAGGGAGGTGATCCTGCCCCTCTAGTCTGCTTTTGTGAGATCTCACTTGGAGTACTGCGTGCAGTTCTGGTGTCTAAATAAACCCCTCACAGTTTAGACCAAATTTCAGAGAGTATTTATACTTCTTGCAGATCCTAGCTTTTGTTGGCAGCAGACCTGAAACAGCTGAGACGCTTCCATTTCTGGGATGAACTGAGCTGTATCTGTATACGTTACCATGCCAGTGACTGTTGTTTGCCAGGTCTTGTACAGCCTGTAGTCGGACCTCTTTGTCTTCTGACTGAGTTCTCTTTAAGAGAAGCCATAAAGCACATTCATGATCTTCTCCATCAAATGTACTGAATTGTTCTTTTACCAGAAAAGAAATAAAGCAGATGTTATTATTAATGAGCATTTTAACAGTCACGTTTCTATTTCTTGAATTAAAAAAAAAAAAAACCACAGCTGTTTCTTTCAATAACTGAATATTAATCATTAGCAAGTAATGTCAAATCTCTTCTTAAACATCACTTAAATTTACTATTAATACAGAAAATTGAAAGTAATATTACCACCATTTCAATCACAAAAAGAGGTAATTTTGTAAGAAAAATTACTTTACTTTCTAAATAACTGATGTTTCACTGTTCAAAAATAATAATCATAGATAAAAAGCCACACTTTCAATACCTACCTTTAAAAGTTCTACGGAAAAATTTAGCTTCTGTTTCTAGAATTTTCCTCACTGCTTTATGGATTTCTTTTCTGGCTTGGTATGTGATTCCTACAAGAGAATTTTTAGATAACTGTCTTTCAGACTTTCAGCATTCACACATTATTTTCCATATATATATATATATATATATGAAAAAAATATAAATACACATGGACATACATAGAGACAATTATCTCATATACCGACAACTGTATGTATAGAACTATCTTAAAAAAACAGCCATCAGTTCAAAATAAATTTCGTGACATTGTGAAGAACATTATTTTTGTAACAGATCTCAGGTAATATAATTTTCCTTACATAAAGAAACATTCTATTCTCCCAATATTCTATTTGTAGAATCCAAACAATTACACATCTTACCTTGATATTCACTTTGATTTAGAGAAGCTGTATGTACATATATATAGGACTTAAGTTTTTCTTGATGTAGAGCTTGAGTATCGATTTGCAGTAACTTCTTTAAGGACAGGACTTGATATGTAATGAATACAAAACCTCTTTAAATAAAAGAAAACTATGAATGAACATTAATTTTAAAAATATTATGGTAAAAACATGTCAACAATCACTTTGGTATTAATCATGCAGATTTTACCAAGTTTGTAATAGTTGACAGATTACTTTAATTTAGCAAAGTAAAGACTCTAAAATACTTAAAATAAGTAATAACTGTCAGAAAATATGCTTCAAAGCCATATTCTAATATGTCTAAAGGTCCTGTAACATTGTTACATTTTTTGAAAGATACACATAATACAGTTAAAATTTTAATTCATGAGTTACATACACGCATGTCAGTTACAACTTACCCAAGTATCAGTGATCCAGTTACCTTTGCAATTTTTCCTTGAAAATAAACAAAAACTTCATGTCAAACAAAGTTGTGTCCATCACCTCAATATAAATATAGTTAGCATTAGATTACCGGACACTAAGATCGTAGCCACTAAGAGTAAGCTTTTTTAAACTTTTCCATTGCTCTCTGGCTTTCAGAAAATCATTACCTAAATTTGCAAATAGGAAAAACAATACTTGATCAGAATTTCCTGCTCTCTTAAGCAAGACGATAAAACATGCATCCTGCCAGTACTATTTAAATATTGCCACCCATCAATTAATTACATTCATTGCTGAGCTGCAGGAATGAACAGTAAACTTTCTCTGCCTGTGCGACGCACATTCATTTAGAACATTTTAAGGAGTTAACTTTTTCTTATACAATGGTGGATATTTCTTCAATTTATATGAACACATACAAGAACATGTATGTTCTTTGAAAAGTGCTGCAGAGTCTCTTAAGAAAACGGGGTTTGAAAAACAAATCCACTGAATCTCACATATAAAGCAAACAGCTGAAAAAAAACATGCTAGTTGCAACAATTTTCCCTTTTAAATCCAGCAATTCCTGTCAAATCTGAGTATTTTGCCTGGATTATCTGTATGTAAGGATCTCAATATAGAGAAACCCTATTATTACTAGTAGCAGCACACCCAGTGGAACCCATCTCACCTATCATGAATAATTTCTTTTCCTCAGCATGAACTGGGAGATTTGCCTCACAACCACTGCCACCAGGTTCTTTGTGAAACTGTAAAAATTTTTCATGCAGAAAAGAGGCAGAAAATGTTGAAAAAAAACCTGGCAGAGATAGTTGAAAAGGAAAAAAATTGCAACGCTTCCTGTAGAGCAGAAAAATAAATATTCTATCTTTTAATGCTCAAAAATAAACCTTACAGTCATTAGAATTGTCATTCTATACAGAAGGCACCGAAGAAAGCAGACACTAAGTAGGAAAGACTGCAGAATTAATACAGTAAATAAGGAGGAAGAAACACTAGTTACAAAGTTTATTGCAACCTTATTCATAGTTTATGAATGTAATTGTTTCATGGCTGTAACAGAAAACAAATCAGATATAAAATGGAGATTGCATCTAGAGAGGGGACCTTCATCTTACGTTCTAATTCCAGATAATCTTCTAGTGTCAATTTTACATATCATTATGCAAAACAAGGTCAGAGATGGACACCCACTTCAGGAAAAAAAAGCCTGTGATCACAAAGTATTTAGGGATTTAGATCTTTAGTATCATTTAATTATGCATGGGTTCATATCAACACAGCTTTTTCCTTTCTATTACCACCTCAGATCAATACATATAGAACTGTACTTACTGATATCATGCCAGGGTAGGTGTGTTTTTGTGGCTGGACCAGGAGTTCCTAGAGTTCCTATAGTTCCTATTTGTCTATAGCAAAATATACAGTAAGCAGCCACTGACATTCTGTATGTTAAAACAAAAAACAAACAGACAAAAAAAAGATAAAGCAATGATGGATTTGTGAGTTACAACAGAAAACCTGCAGCAATTTTTTCCCTGTCCTTTTACCACAAAGGTCACTATTGAAAAGGTCACAATTTTCAGCAAAGGTCACAATAAACCATATTTGTGTCACTGAACTCAATATAAAGAGCTCTAATTAAATAAGTCTATAAACTTCTAAATTAAATAGGCTTCATTTCAATTACAATAAAAATTCAAAGCAGTGTCTCATACAATTATGTTTTACTTTTGATTTTTTAATGCATCTCTAATTAACTTCTCTTCTTGTAAGCCTCCTTTCCTACTTCTTCATAACTCTCCCTTAAATACCAGATACAGTCATATGTCCCATCAAGACATTCCTCATTATGACATGGCTTTAATACAACTCAGTAATGAACTTCATGCTTTCAAAGCATAAAGTTGTGTTAGCAACTTTAGTTGTTAATTTTGTTAGCAATGTGATTGTGTTAGCAACAAAGTCTTTTATTCTGACTAGCAAGGCTCCAAAAGTTACTACTGTATTTTTTTTCCCTTAAAAGGGCAAATCCAACTAACACATTAAGAATGTGAAAACTCTACAGTTAACGAAAATAAATATTGGCTCTAAAATGTCTTGCTCCATGGCTTTATGAAACTCAAAATGGCATGCTTACAAGCAAAAGACGAAGGACGCTTCTTGTCCTAGAAAAATTCTTACACATGCAAAAGAATGGAAACCTAGCCATGGCCATGAGGAACACAAACTTTTCTAAAATTAAGACCTTAGTAATTCATCGTTATGAAGACCCAGATTATTGACAAACTAATTGCACTGCATTTACTGAATGTTGAAATCAAACTATAGTTTTTTCCAGTCATCAACACCACCTACTGTATCATAGAATATCCAAGTTCTGAATGCACAAGCAACCACATGCAAGCATGAATCTCCTTGACAGCAATGATCTCCATGAAAGTAGTACCTGAGTTCTTCAGAAATGGTTTACGCTCCTGACATATCTATAATGTAAGGCACTGGACTTTCCTCATCTTATAGGTAGGAAGATGAGTTAAGAGAAGCATATTGCATCTTTCTTACGCATTCTAGGTATTACCTTACCTCTTTGAAAAAGTGGGACTATTCAGGAAGCACCATAAAGAAGCAATGCACTTTAGACCAACGATCAAGGCTGTATGTTAACCTCTGCACAGTGAAGTTCAAAGAAAGTACAGTTTTATTAGTCAAGCACTGAAAACCAAGACAATTTTGGTCAGGCAAAAGCACTAATTCCGCTTTCTACCTCTCAGGTGTATTTACCATTTTACGTACTAGCCAAAGTTACTGCCTTCACATTTGAGTTCAGTACGAAAAACTTCCCTCAGCTAGGAAAATAAACAAATTGGCTTCACAATCTACAACAACAATCAAGTTCTGCCTATCACTTCTGCTGAAGACTTAAACTCAAGTCTAGAGTAGATAGAATGTGTAGTATTTTTAGTACAAGAATTATGCCAAAATCCAGAAAAAGTATTAAATATTTTTAACAACCACGAAGTACACAAAAATTGTTTTTGCATAGATTGCAGAAGTAAAATGAAATTCATATTTTGTAAGTGAAACTTCAGGGTCTGCATTAATACATTTACATTGACTCGATGATCTTTAATATCCTTTCCCACACAAACTATTCCACAATTCCCTGACCACCCCAGTACTGCCACAGTCACAGCAGAACACTTTTTGGCTTCTGTTATTTCAGTATTGTATTTATGCATTGTCATTCCCTTCAGTAGAGTATATAACATTATGAAACACTTCCGAGGCATTAATAACCAGTCCTCTGGAGACACCTCCCCTGCCTCCAAACTGTCTAACCTATGGCTTTACTACCTTTATTTACAGAACCACAGTACTAACATTTATTCTTCTACCTAACCACAACATGTGACCGCAATAAAGAGGTAGCTCAGTGACAGCAAGCGCCACAATCCCCTGAACTAGGCAGCCAGCAACAAACCCCTGCACAGGTCTGTGCGGATGGGGCTGCGCGGTGCCAACATTTGTAATCACCCCAGCGTGCGGCAGTTGTAACTGCACAACTGGGACACATTAAAAATAGCACAGATTTGGGCAACGCCACATCTAACTGGCCAGGGAGAAAAGCGGCAATAACTGTGCCTCTTTCTGAAGTGGTAAAGCCACACGTCCCCACTTCTGTACTCGCACGACGAGGGCGAGGCCTGAGGCACCGCTGATATCTCTGGAGCAGCAGGCAGAGCCGCACGGCAGGCCCAGACCGAGGGGCAGAGCAGGCGCGCTCTCCGCTGCAGGCTGTGGGAGCCAGAAGGGACTTCGAGTCCGAGGTCGTGAAAATAATAATAAATGCTAAACCGGGAAAGCAAGCAAACGCCCTGCGGTAAATAGGGGGCAGCTGGTGACAGAGGGCCTGACATTTCCCGCAGGGCCCGCCCCGGAGCCTGACTCGCACCTCCAGCGACCCGCCCTGCCCCCGCCGGCCGCCGCCGCCCCTCGCCCGAGCACGCCGCTACCTTCCGCCGCGGCCTCCCCTCACGGCGCCCGCCAGCGGCGCCTTCGCGCTCTCGTGACGTCAGCACGCTGCAGGCAGCCTGGCCAATGAAAAGGCGGTGCCGGGAGCAGAGGCCCCAGAGGGGACTGTTGCGCATGCGCGTGGCGTAGTGGTGTTGGTGGCCGTTGGCGGTGGTCGTTGGGTGCGGAGTTTTCGTCGCGAGGAGAAGGGGTCTGTGGCAGCGGCGGAGGCGAGGGCGAAGGGCGGGCGGGAGCTAGCGAACGGCTCCCCTGAGAAGCGGCGGAACCTGCCGGCTGGGAGAAGCCCCCGCATTCCTAGGTGTGCGCTGGGGCTTGCTTCCTTCGCTCAGGCCGCGTTCTGCAAGGCCGCGGCCTGTGGTTGGCCCCAGCTGCTGGAGGGGTTGGCGGGGGGTAGAAGTGCCCGGATTGCTTCTAGGGGTAAGGGGAAAAGGGGAAGGCCTTTAATTTTCACAGCCCAGTGTCCTGCCTGCGCTGGGTCTGGTTCCCCGGCCTGTCCCTGCGTGCTACTCCCGGCCTCCGCCACTTTGCGTGATCGCCGGGGCTGCGCGGGACTTGGGGAGGTGACCTGTCGTGAAGGATCGCTGAGTTCAACCAAGATGTTGTTTCCTTTGCTTTCAGATTTACTCTGGTTTATCCGTGAAGCCCAAAGCAAGAGTTGTGCTTGTCACCTCTTCAGCGTTTGTGAGAAAACTGAGAAGATGGTGAATGTTCTGAAAGGTGTGCTGGTTGAATGGTTAGTAACAGCACTTACCGTCTCTGTTGTGTTAAAGTCTACTTATTTCTTTAGTGCTGGAAATAGTCTATGTAACTAGTCTAGACCCCCAAAAAGGAGTTGTGGTGAGAAGCAGATATGAGAAAAGAGTGGCCTTTGGGGAAAGAAGGAGAGGCAGTTGTAGGTAATGCTAATTCTCCTTTTTTCTTTTCAAGATATTATTTTCCATTTATGCTTAACCATTAGATGTACCCTTTTGTTCATTATATTGCTTACAAATAATGGGGGGGGGGGGGTTGTGTTGCTGTTTATGAGCAGTGTTTCTTTACTGGCTGTAGAGGGAGATGGGATAACCTTTTGTCCATTCTTTTTTGTCTTTTTTCATCAACTCGAGTCCAAATACCAGCAAGGCTGATATGGGGTCCTGTTTACAGATCATATTCAAAAAGGAATACTATTTTAGTTTGTGAAAGTAAGCTTTCCATGTATATGCAGTAAACATGACTAAGAATTTGATAACTAGTTACCTTCAAAGTAGAAAGAAGCATAAGTTAGGATTTGTAGAATCATTGCATAGCATTGTATAACATGTAAGATTTCTGCTGTACACTTGTGACTGCGCCAAAGCAGAAGAACCTTGAACCTCTTGTGATCTGCCTGCATAAAGCTGTGATCTTGCAATATCTGTCTTCTGAGCTGACTGGACATTAGCCAGCCGTAGTCTGGATGTCTAATGGCTATGTGTGAGCAATTCAGAACTCTGCTATGACAAAAAGTTTGTATACTCAAGTTTGGCTTCATGCTAGTACATTAATAAACCTCTGAAGCACAAAAAAATTGCCTGTCTGCAGCTGATTATGTAAAGATGCTCAGAATTCTTGAATGATAAGGCAAGAAGTCCTAAAATCTCAAGATGTTAGTGTTTTATTTTGTACATTATGTGTTTATTTTACACATACCTAAAGATTTGAGTGTTTTTATTCAGCTCCATGGCCAGGTACCACTTAGTATCAGTGTGGAACTTAATAATTGTGTGATAACAAATCTGTAGCATTTGTTATGCCATCAGATGTTTTCAATAGCTCCCTGGGAAACTGACCTTTGGTTTGGTTTTGCTAGCTCTTGGTTTGGTTTCGTTTTTCTCCCCACATTTGCATAAGGATGGCCTATGACTTGGCACAAAATTTTATCCAGGGAGAAGATGCAGAGTTACTATAAATATGTCCCCTTCTTTACACTTCAGACACAAGTTTTTTACAACCCGGTTTTCTTAGGATGTTTAAGATACCAAATGGATAGGCAGTGAAAAAAAACCTGAACCAACGCACTTCTGAATGTGTAAATAATGAAAATAGTGAAATGTTGTGCAGGTATTTTTTCCATGATGGTGCTTTTCTGAAGGCACCATATCAAGGATTATAATCTTCCCAAGTACTGTAATAAGATCAGAGTTTCTGCTCTGACATAGACCTACTGGCACTGATTACGGCTCTGTATGTTGATTGTGTGAAAACCAGTCTCTGGATACTGCCTAGCTAGGATAAAAGCTAGTACTACTGATGTGAGTCACTGAAGTACAGCAGAATGAAACAAGTAAAAAACGAATCTCCTTGCACCCATCCAAAGGGGCATGTAGAAGAATGCTGAGAATCCCATACTTCTGCTCCCTGATTTTTCTCAATTCTTTAGTTTCTCTTCTTAAATACCAGAGTACATAAATATATATTCTATCTAGTATCTTCTCCTTTCCTTGAAATTACTTTGTACTTTGAAAACTCATCTTACTCTAGTCATGCTTCTTCAGGTTTGAAGCTAATGTTAAAGGTTGTTTTTTGAGTTACACCATGTATGCTTTTAGGTAAGGGAGAATTAGTCCTTATATTGTGCTTAAAAGGAAAGAGGAATTCTTTAAAGATTTTTATGTTATTAAAAATGCTTTTTAAGAATTACTGTGTTGCCAAAACAACTATGTTCATAATTTTGAAGTGTCCAGAGCTACCTGATTCCAATTTCTTGTATTTCTTGCACATATTCTTCACCAGTTGTTGCAGTCAGATACTAAGTTTTACCAAATAACATGCTTTTCCTGGTTTGTAAAAAAAGAGTATCAGAATGATGTTGCCTGAATGCATCAAAATTTTTGTGGATCAAGAAACCACTTTACCTAGCTGCTTAGTAAAATGGAGCTGTTTCAGTTACCTGTAATATCCATACTTCCAAAATGTTTTCTTCTAAACTTGTAAATTTAACTTAGAAGGTAACATAAGAAAGAGACCGTTTGGTCAGTGTGATAAATGCACGATTCATATGTACATTACTATTTTTTCTCTATACTGTGCCACTTTCGGTGGGATCAGTCTTCACCTGGGTTTTTTTTGTTCTTAAACAAAAATATGCTTTAAGAAAACATGTTTTTATGGTCCTATTAAGATAAATATGCAAGTTCAAACTTGCATTATTTAAGTGTTGGTTTGGTTTGCTGTTTGTTTTTTGGGGTTTTTTTAAGCTACTTAAACATTGCCATAGGGGTGCTGTCTGCTAATCAAGCAGCAAGTTCCTGTTTGACTTTCTCTGTTTATCTTTAAAGTAACCCAAGCACTTACTATTGTGAAATAAACAAGTTTTTCAAAGGCTTCATAAACTTTTAAGTTGTAAGTGGCTCTTGAAATTAATATTGATTTCCCATCGAACTTTGGCAATGTTTTCAAATGGTTTTTCTGTTGGTTTTGAACTCTATCTTAATACAATGAGGTGGGATCTGACTTGTGTTTGTCTCTACAGTGACCCAGCAATGAAGCAGTTTCTGCTCTACTTGGATGAATCAAATGCATTGGGAAAGAAGTTCATCATACAGGACCTGGATGAAACTCATGTCTTTGTATTAGCTGAGTTGGTTAACTTCCTCCAGGAGAGAGTGGGCGAGTTAATGGACCAGAACTCTTTTCCTATTACTCAGAAGTAGAAAGAAAGACTAGAGAAATGAGATTACTGCAAGTTTTGGAATAGTGAATTTTAATAGCTTGGATTGTTACTGTTTGAATAAATACACTGTGGTTACTAAGTTTCACATGGGAGTGGGTACTCTAGAAAATGGAACATTTTCATAGACATACTCTTGAATTGTATTTATAAGTTTGAAAAAATCATGATCTCTTTATTAAAGTCCTTAAAATGATACACTTGAGAACTTGGCTAGAGAATTTTTGATGCATGCTCCCTGTTTTTTCCACTTTTTTTATCTTGCAAGGTGGTATGACCCAGAAGTTAAGAGTAATGTTTCTGTACTGGAATACTATAAGAGCACCCCTGACATATTACATTCCTGTGGAATTGATAAAATTTGGTTATAATGTGACTGAAATTAAAGAATGTCTGTTAAATAACATCTCCATAAGATGAAGGCATGGTAAGATAGTGCTTTAGCTTAGTAGGGTTTATACACCAAAATTAAAATTGGTGAGAGTTGTTTGTTTGTTTTTTGTTTTGTGTTCCCCCCACCTCCCAAACATTTTATAAATGCCCTATGCTACTTGCCTACTTCTACTGAGGCTGGGCTTTCTGTTTTCTTCTGGGTTTGGAGAGTGGTGGTGGGACTCCAGGAGTTTGGAGGGGAGGGAAGGCTTATGAGGAGGTAGAGACAAAAAATTCCCATTACCCCAGATCGTTGCATTTTAATTTTAAACCAATTACTTGCCTATCAAAAATAGCAAATTGAAGGGGTAAAATAAAGGGGAGAACAGAAACAAGCAGAATAACACACTACCTTTTCTCTTAGCCTACTTCCTACTCAAAATGCTCAAATTTGTTCTATCTTTAAGTAATCATTTACGAATGCAGGACTTCTAGGGTATTACTTCAAATGGAAACTTGGTTTTCAAAGCTGCTCAGGTACGTCAGATAGATGTCATGTTTTTATCTTTGGGGGAAAACCAAGTGTAAATAGAAAGGCTTTTATAAGGAACAGGGTTTTCTACTGACTCTCAGACCATTTCTTTTTTTTTTTTTTCCTTGTTCAGTGGATATTAGATTAGTTTGTGGGTTTGGTTTGTTGGTTGTTCTTGTTTGGGGTTTTTTTGGTTTCTTTTCCCCAGTAATAGGAAAGCTTCAGGAGAAAGTTTCATTAGATGTTCTTAATCAAAAAGCTATCCAAAGTTCTGCTGAATTGCATATATTCAAGCTCATGGGGATGAGCAAATCGCCCTGTAGAATTTAGCTTCTGGTACCCTTCCTCTCTGTGTAGAGCAATTGAGTTTGATCCAAGTTGTTTCATATCTTCCTTTTACAAGTGGAAGCTTCCTTAGTCACATAGATCAAGAACCATCTATGCATCTTCATTTGATACAAAAAGTTGAAATCTTTTAGTAATGGTGTGTTGTTTCTTACCTTTTTCTTGATATTGGTCAAACGTGGACCTCTTAACTGTTACTTTTATGGAAGATTATTGGACTCTTATTTAACTGAGGCATAATCAGTAGTCTTCACATGGCATGATAACTTCATGCAATTTATTATTTATTATCCTTTCTTTGGAATCTTATTTTCCATCCAGATTTTGATGAAAGGTAATCGATCCTTCCCTCTCTTTTCAAATGGCAGCATTTGAAAAGTCATGTTAGAATTGTGTCTGGGCAACTTGCCTCTACTTGGTGTGTCTAGTGCCACATTTCTATTGTGATTTTCCTTTTAAATCTGTGATGGACTTCTTGCAGTTCTTGTCTTTTTCTCCTTTTGTGTTTAATTAGACTTTGATCCCTCCTGCAACCTAACCAGGCCTTGCTGATTCTAAGCTGGGAGGATAAACAAAAGATAAAAGAAGCAAACTGGTATCACCTCATGGGGTCTAAGGAGCTGAGTTCTTTGTAGGGTTTTGTTGTTGTTTTTGAAGGTAAATAATCCTGGAATATGTGTGTGTATATATATATATTCCAGATGGGAGAAAAGTAGATAATAGCTTTAAAAATATGAAGACACTCTGAGATAGTTAACATTTACACTTACAGATTTTAAATGTTTCCTCTGGCTTTTGTTTAGGTGTGAAATATTATTGATAAGCAGAGCTTGGAGTGAAACATTGAGTTATGAGTATCTTATTTTTATTAAAGGCTGGAAGCATTTGAGAATAAAAGATTAAGGAAATCTGTTTAAATATATACATGTATCACTAATAATGTTGATATGGTGAGGACATCAGTTTTCACTGTATTTGGAATATTATATGTTAATGTAACATTTCTATCCGTAGCTAGTAAGTTCAGCTTTTTGCTGTTAATCTGGCACAGGGACTATACACTCTGTTCAGGTCCTGCCTGAGCAGCAAAAAAAGAGCTTGAATGACAAAACTCCTCGTGGTATCTTGTTGAAGCAGCAGATTTTATCTTGATGGGCTTGAGCTGGTGCTTCACTTTTTGCTTTCAGTCCAAATTCAAAGTGTCTTAACTACAGGAGGAAGAGCATGGTAGGATAATTACCTGAAGGGCACTTATTTTAACTTAATTTTGTATTTGGCACTTAACTTACACTTAGATCTGAAAAGGCTTTCCAGTTCACTTGTTTGTGTTTTGTGATATAAACAGTTGCTCTTGGGTAGTTACTGTAACTTCGAACAGGCTCCAAAATGCCACTTGAATTAACACAATACAAAAGCTAAAGAGTAGTATCTGACAGAAAGATGAGACATCTAAAGCAAGTAAGAATTTGAACAATGCAATCAAGCTATTTGTTAAATAGAAAGAGAGGGGTGGAAACTGAAAACGCAGCTTCCTATTAAAATAATTAATCGTACCTAATTTTAATTGAAAATGTAGCTATTTCATGGGGTTTGGTGTTTGGGTTTGGCTTTGCTTTTTTGTTTTGTTCTTTGTTTGTTCAAGCCTCAGATTATTTTTTAAGTTTGTTTATTAATGGTTTTCAAAGAAAGCGGTTTAATATGACTATAGTGTACCGCAAAAGCAAATAAGCCTAAATGCTGTTGCATATTTAGATACTTTTAGAAACTGTGTGATAAGCTAATTCAGAGAATAGTTTTAATGTGAGAGTTGGCAGCATGAAGATTACCCTGAGTCAGTCAATACAGAGACGGATTATAATTAATTTCTTAGTCAGTTACAAATATAAGTCCCCTTTTCTTCTCTCTGGTACAACAGCCCATGAAGAATAATAGTCCAGTGCAGTAAAGGAGGAAATATCCAACAATCAATAGAACGGATGTGGCCTCAAGAAAGGAAACTATTGAAGGAAAATAGAGAATGCTTCAGGGAATTGCAGCGTTTTACCTGAAAGAACCCAGATTGTGTGGACTTGACTTTGTAGCTAAGCTACTAGTGTTTCATAAAAACGCAGACACCTAAATCTATTTGGAATGTAGAATGATAGAGTAATTTTATTTATTTGATTAGAAATTTAATGTGCTTATAGTGATAGTTTGGCTTTTGTTCTGTAGCACAGTGCTGAGAGCTATAGGACTAGTGTGAGGTGCTATACAAATACTTCTCCAAGTGCTGTTGTACATAAAAAAACCCTATTTCACAGTCTTTCCATGATTGCAAGGTGTATGCAAAAGCATATCTTCCATTCTTTTTTTTTTTTTCTTTTTTTTAACATGGCATAACAACAGATTTACCTATTTATTCTTACTCAAGTTACCTCTGGAGGGCCATCTCAAGTATTCAGTAACAAACTAGAGAACATATATTTTATGTATTAACAGGATTGTTTACTGTGAATTTACAATAATATCATTTCATTGTGTTGTTAAAATTACTTATTTTAACCTTGTAACACCGTAAAAGTGTCCAATTTTAGTCAGCCCCTAGGTTGAGCTTGCAAAAGTAGGGCTGTAAAAAACCATATAGAAAAAATATATATTATTTTATATATTATTTATATATATATTGTGTATATCTCTATAAAATCAACAAGTCTTTAATCATATAGACCAACACAGGTCAAGGCGTATATTTTGCTCTCCCAACCAGGCAGTAGGCCACTGAAGAAACAGTAAGATTTCATAATGAATCTTTTTCAGTTCCCAGTTCCACAGCAGGTTCTGATCCTTTTGCCACACTGACTTGTTGATTATCCCACAAATGACCCCATTGAAGCTGATGGTGCTTACTGTGAAATGAGGTATTACTCAGTATTTCAGAATTGTGTGTCAATGTTAGTTTTGTAATTCAGACTTTGGCAAGTCTTACATGTACTTCGCAAACTTAAGGCTTCAATAAATTGGTGAAGTTCAGAAGATGGAAGAATGAATTCTTCCTGAACTAAGTCATTATCTTTGGTCTTGTGATTTTACGACTAATAAGAAATTTTAAAAATAGGGTAACTGAGAGAAATATGATGCAAAGCTTTTTTTTTTTTTTCTTTTTGAATTAATTGTGGAACACAAGTAATATTTTAGCCATCTTTATTTCCTATAAAAAGATTCTCTGGACTGAAGACTGAACCATTTGGAGGCAGACCAGTAAGGGGAGCTCTTAGCAATATTTTAAACTGCTGTGTAAAAAAACTGCTGCAGCATGGGCAGTGATGGATCAGAGACTTACCTTGCTTTGGAGAATTAGTATCTTGAGGTCTGGATATCTTTCTCTCTTCTAGCTGGAGATGAACATTCCACTTCAAAGGATCCTTTGAGAAAGATATTTGCAGAAGGAAATTTTACAATGTATCATCTTTAGCTCTGAAATCTCTTAGATGTTTATTTATCCAATGTTTTCTATCTGTGCATTAAAATGAGGTGTTTGAAGTGTGGTCTTCCCCTCAGATGTTACTGGTAGGTCTGTGTATTTTCACACCACTAGCTTGCTTTAGGAGTTCTTTTGTATTAAGTGGCATTGGTTTTTTTCCTTCTCTCAAGTGTAAACCACAGGAAGACAGTATTGATACATTCAGAAGTAACTTTTATGAAATTGGGGTTTTATCTCCTCCTCATAAAAAACGCATGTGACTGTAGGGTACCTGTTTCTCAGAGCACATGCACCATACTGTATGGGAGACACGTACAACAACTATTCAGTTTTACTGTATCTCAGTCTGCACTGGAGATTTCTGCGTCTGTATTCCTATTGTGTTGTTAATAGTACACAGAAATGAGACATAGAGAAGGTTTTTCCTCATTACTCTCAAAAGTTAATAGTTTTTATTGGCTTACACCTATATAAAGGTAAAATTCAGTATGTTCCCTAACCAACCAAACAAAACCCCCACACCTACCAGTTAAGTTTTAATAGAAGAAAAAAACCTCTGACATAGTACCTTGGATATTAGTGATTGTATTTTTGTATAGACAAAAAGTAATTTTCTCCCCTCTGTGTAGCAGTAATAAGCAGATCAGCTGCAAAATAGAAATGGACTATAAAATGCTGTCCAGTGAATAAATTTTAAAAGTGAAACTTTAGAGTAGTATTGTTAGCTTTTAGCTTTTTGTGCTTGAGCAATCCTAGGTGTTGGTAACAACAACGATAAGAATGAGGTTCCTGGAAGAAATCTTATTTTCAAATTAATATTTTTCTTTTACCAAAAGAAAAGCAGACTTATAATACCCATGCAGGAACGTTGTGCTCAAACACGCTAAAGAAAACCTGCCCAGCACCAAAACTGGCAGGTAATTGATTAGCCATAAACTAGCCTCTCAAGAAAGAAACAGCAAGCAAAATTTCTGGATTACTATAGATTGTCTGTGCTGTGTAGTTGCTCACTTTTCTAATAGAGGAAAGATTGACCCAGTTGTAAATTATAGGACATGCAAAACGATGGGTATGCTAATAGCTCTGTAGAGATTGCTTGCAGATAAGAAACTATTGCACACTTCTACAGTGTTGGCATAGCTGATATACTGTCAGTAGTGAGAGGAAAGCATACTAAGCAAACTTCTGTAATCTGTCAGCATTTTGTGTGTTGTGTTCTGATATTTTAAAGCTAGAGGGGTGAGACAGGATGAAAGAGATACGAGGTAGGAGAGAAGAGGGAGAGTATTTTATGCTTCTGACTAGCATTCCCAGTTAACTCTGAAATTGAACAAGATCACAAGGAGCATAAGGACAAAAGTGAGATAAATTGCACTCAAATTAATTGTAATTCTGTATCCAGAAATGTACTTGCAGTTAACTAGAACTTCATTGGTTTATAGAAGGTCCTCTATTTATCATCAGAAGCAACATATCATGAGGACTGGGAGAGCAAGTTTTCTTAATGTTATGTCTGTTATTCTGCCTTACTTTTGTCCTGCATGGGACTGCTTTTTCCATGTGGAATAATAGTGTAGTTTTGCTTCCTTTTAATCTCTGGTTTCTCCTACACTGGCAACTGTATTGGGTATAAAATGTGTTTTGCTTGTGTGTGGTATGTGTGTATATATATATTTGGGGTTTGAGTAGCTTTATCTGTCTATCTATCTACCTATCTTTTATTTTAAAGCCATTTCTGCCTATTCCACCTGCTATGTGACAGCAGGAGCCAGAAGCTGTGGGTTCTGGGAAGGAGGGATTATGAGGCTGTATATGTTTCACAAGGTAGTTCCTAAAGTTGTTTGCTACAAGTATAAAAAAACCTAGATCAAGCTGAAACTGCCTTTTCAATGGGCAGAGTTATTCTTCTGCCTCCTTATTACTTTGTTCAAGTTGCTAACTACAAGAAGGAATCCGCTATGCCTCTCAATTTGAAACAGTGAAGGAGGCTTTCAGGTAGTGCAATTTTTTGCTATCATTATAATTGCATAAAGATCATAACCAAAACAAATCATAGAAACAAAGAAAGAAGATTGATATAGATGACCTAAGTTTAAGACTAGTGGTCAGACATTAGCAACACTTCATCCTTGCTCAAGCCTGAGATTAATCACTTGTGCCAATATTTTACTTTCTGCTAGTCAGGAGGCTCAAAGTTGGATATGCTGGAAACTTGCCACTCTTGGGTCAAGGAAATGTCAAAGTCTGGATTTTTCAGTCTCAAAAACTGCTACACTCAAAACATGACCAGTACTTTTCTCCTTTATCCTAGCACTCAGTATTTAATGATGACAGTTGTACACATTTGTAATGTCTGTGACAGCATGCAGTAATGAAATATGTACAATGAAAAGGGTGATGTATAGATTTACCTTCTCTTTTAAAAGTATGAAAATATGAGTAATATGAGAACTTGTGTGTGCACTATAAAGTATTTAATGGAATTTATTCCAGGTATGATCTCTGGTGCCAAGTGATTGATCTTTTTTAATGATGCAGGCATTTAATCATACGTAAATTGTGTAACAACTGTTGAGAACATAGACAAAACACCAAGCCATTAGTTCAAATTTCCTCCAGATGTTGGTAAGTAAGTCATTAAAAAGTAATAAATATACAAAGCAAACATTAGCAAAGCAGTTAAGGGTTTGTTCAAGCAAATGTGAACTTATTACCAAATGCAGCAAACTTACTATTCAGAGTTATTCTGCTAGTTTCTGAGACCTGATCATATGTGATACTGAGCACTACATTTAACAGTACTATTTTTACTTCTGCCTTACTGCTAGAGCTGTGAAAAGTAATTCTCTCTGGGAAGGGTAGATGTTAGCAACATTGTTGTGGTGAGACTATCTCTCCACTTAAAGAATAGTCAACTTTAAGATAATAAGAAAAAAGGGAAGAAATACTTAGTAAAGGTGAAAAAAAAAAAAAAACAAAACAATGAATAATTTCCATGTTTGGCACATCAGTTATCTTACAAATGTCGAATTTCTATTCAACTTGGTGTATCTTGTCCAATTTTCCCATTTACCCAATTGCTTCTGTTCTTGTCTGCAATATATTTTTCAAATCCTTCTGTGCCATTCACACCAGATGGATAACTTTGAGCTTGCCCTTACTGTTCTCTTCCTTGAATACAAGTACAGGATCTTTTTGTATATGCTAGGTTTGGCAGACTTATTTAAAAAAAAAAAAAAACAAAACCAACACAAAATTGCTGTTGCTTTTAATGTGTCAGTTTTCAGTATCCTGGGATGATATCTGTAATGTTCAGGTTACACTAAGCTCCTTGAAGGGAGGATGGTGGGGTGGAATATGTGTGGAAGGTTAGAGCTGCTTACACAACAAAAAATGAGACATGAGGAAGCTGGAGGGAACAGCCAATCGAATGGAGGGTTTGGTTAATCTCTTCAGCTACTGAGGAAATCCATGCTCTTTTGGGGAATCTGCCCAGGCAACCTGACTTGTTTCTCTTTTTCTGATGTGTTCCTTTGTGGTGGAAGAAAATTGCAAGGTTAGGTACATCAAAAGGAAAATGCCTTTTGGAATCAGTTAAGTGTATAGAGCTAATAAAAATGAGTTAAGTTTGCATATGAAAAAAAGTAAAAAAGTATGCGTGAGTAGATTTGCATGTGAAAAAAGTGAGCAAGTTTGCATGAAGAACTCTCCAGTGCATTAGAAGTGGGACAGTCATTCATGCTGGAAGTCCAAATAGAGGTGAAAGAGGAAGATAGAGCAATGGAGACATCTCTAAGAACACACAAGACAATTAAGTATCTAGTTTAGGTTCTCTGAGGTAGCATTCTGCAAGTTGAACATTGCATTTCTTACAACACATAAAGACAATGTACAATTTCTTTTATTTTAGGGTATTTTGGTATTTCTCAGCTTCCCTTTCTTTGCTGAAGGACTGAAAAAACTGGAGTGAAATAATGACATGCCTAATCTGAGTTTTAGGCTTCTTGATTGTGTAGCAAACATAGTTGAGTTGGGAGCTCTTTAAAGTCTTGATTATTTTTGTTAATAATTTTAACAGCTTGTAATGGAAATAAACTGAAATAAAAGGCTGTATTTCAATACCTTTCTACTGGTGAACAGTACCACTGATGGACTCTGGGTTGAAAAGAAATCTTTATTTGCTCAAATACAGCAGAATTCCCTATGGCTAGGAGGGGCAGGGGTATTTCAAGAAATCCATCCAGTACTGCCAACCAGAGACATGTCATGCTGGACAGCTGAAATTAGAGAATTTTGTCTTCTTGAAATCTGTAAATATTAATAAACTTTCCATGTTGTTTGGGCTACGTTTCAGGTAAAATCTCACCCTGAGCTCGGACATCCTTCCATACTCATTCTACTAAATGTTGGGAAGTCCAACGTATGAGCCGTACAGCAGCAATCATAGAATCATAGAATAGTTAGGGTTGGAAAGGACCTTAAGATCATCTAGTTCCAACCCCCCTGCCATGGGCAG
>JAOEHY010027502.1:0-40096 GCA_025447955.1 Psilopsiagon aurifrons
TTTTATGTTGAGGACACCAGAACTGTACACAATACTCCAAGTGAGGTCTCACAAGAGCAGAGTAGAGGGGCAGGATCGCCTCTCTCAACCTGCTAGTCATGTCCTTTTTGATGCAGCCCAGGATATGGTTGGCTTTCAGGGCTGCAAGAGCACACTGCTGGCTCATAGTTCCACCCCCCTGCCATGGGCAGGGCCATATCACACTAGACCGTGTCAGCCAAGGCTCTGTCCAACCCAGCCTTGAACACTGCCAGGGATGGAACATTTATCACTTCTTTGGGCAACTTGTTTGAGCACCTCACCACCCTCATAGTAAAGAACTTCTTCCTTATACCTAAGTTGAACTTCCCCTGTTTAAGTTTAAACCCACTGCCCCTTGTCCTGTTGCTATAGCCCCTCTCTATTATCCTTGTAGGCCTTTATAGTATTCTGATTGCTGCTTCCAGATTGGTGACAGATAACAAGATTTGAGGCATGAATTGGTGTGAACTTTGAGAACAAGATCTACAAAAACCACAAGATTTACAATAATCTTCTGAAAAACCTGATAAAACTCAGTACGCCTAGCCTAGCTAGCACAGGCCTTGACTCAATACCCACTAAGTCAGTCGAATTCTTACTGACTGCACTGACATCTTTAATCTGACCTACTAAAAGGAGTGAGGACAGCTAATAATGCTATTTCTAAGCTAAACTGACCCTACATAATATTTCATTAAAAAAAGAGACAGTAAAATAACAGTAGAGATGGCATTAAGAACAACACTGGGGCATCTACAGTCAACTAGCAGAACTCTTTTCAGGGTTACCACTGCTGGCTTTTTTCCTCTGTTACAGGGCTATAATAATGAGACTTAAGCTGAGCCTCCTGGTTACCTCCTCTATTATTAAACAGTGGTTAAAATAATTTCCAAATTAATACAAAATTTTACAACTGAATATTCCCAAATCACTAGATTAGAAAACTAGGCACTCCATCACAAATTTCCTCATGAGACAAGACTTTATCTTATGTTCTGAAATGTATGAAGATAGGTCAATACATTACAGCCTTCTTTCTTCTAGACGCATGCACGCTAAAGTAAAGTAGACCAAAAAAAGTGACATAACTCTGGTTAACTCATTCACCATCCAGCCAGGATGATGGAGCACTGCATTCAGGTCTGTCTTGACACTTCCATTCATGTATCTGCAATTAACAACACCTGCTGAATTAAAAGCCAAACGTCTCAAACAGAACCCAAAAGAATCTCTTGTGAGTCTGGGACCAAAACCCAGACTTTCATATCACTATAAAATTTTACAAGTGAACTAAGTTATTATGTCTTTTTTAGTTACTATATGGATAGGCATTATGAAAGCCTTTTTCAGCAGCCACTTAAGATGACATCTAGAGCTTTTGTGTGCAAGAAACACCTATTGGATGAATATTACACTGTTCTACTCTACCTAACCCCTCTACTCCAGCCCCTATAGCCTAAATATTTTGGAAATCAGCTAAGTATTTAAGGAATACTACTTTTGAGGAAGCACAGAATGATAGCCACTCACAGAAAAGGAAGAAAGCCGCCCCTTCCTCTACCTTCTTTTGATTTCTGATTGTCTATAGTTCTTTATATAACTCATAATAAGATATAATTTTACCATCTATTAATTTACAAGTAGTCATTTACAGCAGCAGGCTGAACGTTTTTCATTTTATTTCCTCCAGATCACAGAAATGTGAACAATTTTAAGCATAATCTTTTTAATGCATACTACACATAGAAATGAAGCTTAATTCTGAATTTTAAAGACTACTGTTATGTTTTAGAAAAGGATTATATATTTAAAAAATATCAAAAAAAACTTTTTTAAAAGCTTGGCATGTAAATCTTAATTTATGGTTAGCTTTTTAGCATCTAATATTTAATTCTCTTAAGAGAAATATTCTTGAAAATTTGGGTTACGAAACAAAAAAGTAGCTTCTAATGTTCTAATGCACTGACCATCATAAAAGAATCCTCTTTCTTCCACACACGATTACATGACAATAGGTATTTAATTCCACACAGAGCACATTAACTACAACAAACCCATACCAAATTAACACTTCACAATATTTCCTAAACCTCTTACTATTTCAGTCAGCTTCTTCCTACCCTACCATTTTAGGTATCACAGTTTATCATTTAGCATCTGTGGTGATGACTGATGAGCAGGATAGAAGACATAATCTGTAAAAACAGAAGCTTCCCAAGCCAAATTATGAAATGAAGAGCTCTGGGAACAGAGAGAAGAAATCCTGCTTCACAACTGATGAGCACTAAAAGAAGGTGCCTTGTTCCCTTCTTCTTTAACTATTACTACATTTTAGAACTGGTTAAACATTTTATTGCCATTGTTTTTTTCCTTTTTCAATTGATGTCTTCTGGTAACAGACTTCTACACTAGTGAATGAATAGCTAAATTTGCAGTGAAATAGCTACCTTTGCTTATAGATCACAAAAAAAGAATACTTGGGAAGACATGTGTCAACAGACAAAGTAAACAACTTTAATCTAACACAGAGAAGATAGGGTTTATTTAACTTAAACTTTATTTTTAAAGGGTCATTATTAGACTTAAGTTCATAAAAGCCCATTTGATCAAGTAGCTCATTAAAATGGCTTCCTATAATACAGTACTTCTCATTTGAAAATTATTTTGTACCTAGTATATTCAGCAATTAAGTGCATTTTGACAGATTTCCATTTAAATCTCATTTTACATCAACATTTGAATCAATGCAAGCAAAAACCGAACATTTCTTATGCCTAGTTTTGTGAAATGAAACATGGGAATGCTCATTTCCTTTAATGCAAGGAAAAAAAAAAAACAAAACCAGAATTGTATTTTGAATATTTTCAAGTTCCAGAAAGAGACACGTAATTCTAACTGTCATACCATCAAAACAGCATAGTTGCTGAGGGAGTAGCACTGAATGGTAGTAATGTTTTCATCGGACAGCAGAATGCGACAACCATCAGATTTCCATCCTCCTTGTCCGTTAAGTAGATCAAAGTCCCACTGAGCTGCAACAGCATCTGCTCCATGTGCAATGCGCCGCAGTGTCACATTTATAGGAACATGGTGACTGGCTAGGTTTAAACCATCTGTTACAAAATAAAAGCATTTCCACGTAAATTTCTCAACACATCAAATCATAGAATCATAGAATAGTTAGGGTTGGAAAGGACCTTAAGATCATCTAGCTCCAACCCCCTGCCATGGGCAGAGACACCTCACACTAAGCCGAGTCACCCAAGGCTCTATCCAACCTGGCCTTGAACACTGCCAGCGATGGAGCATTTTCCACTTTTTTGGGCAACCTGTTCCAGTGCCTCATCACCCTTACAGTAAAAAATTTCAACCTCATATCCAATCTAAACTTCCCCTGTTTAAGTTTGAACCCGTTACACCTTGTCCTATCACTACAGTCCCTAAAGAACAGACCCTCCCCAACATCCCTACAGCCGCCCTTCAGACACTGGAAGGCTGCTATGTGGTCTCCACACAGCCTTCTCTTCTCCAGGATGAACAGCCCCAGCTTTCTCAGCCTATCTTCATACAGGAGGTGCTCAAGCCCCTGATCAACCTCGTGGCTCTCCTCTGGACTTGCACCAACAGTTGCACATCCTTTTTATGTTGAGGACACCAGAACTGCACACAGTACTCCAAGTGAGGTCTCACAAGAGCAGAGTAGAGAGGCAAGATCACCTCCCTCGACCTGCTGGTTGCTCTCCTTTTGATGCAGCCCAGGGTACGGTTGGCTTTCTGGGCTAAAGGCGCACACTGCAGGCTCATGTTCATTTTTCTCATCGACCAACACCTCCAAGCCCTTCTCCACAGGGCTGCTCTGAATCTCTTCTCTCCCCAGCCTGTAGCTGTGCCTGAGATTGTTCCCACCCAGGTGTAGGACCTTGCACTTGGCATGGTTAAACTTCATCAGGTTGGCATCAGCCCACCTCACAAGCGTGTCAAGGTCCCTCTGAATGGCACTGCTTCCCTCCAATGTAGCAACCCAACCACACAGCTTGGTGTCATTGGCAAACTTGCTGAGGGTGCACTCAATCCCACTGTCCATGTCGCAGACAAAGATGTTGAACAAGACCGGTCTCAACACGGATCCCTGAGGGACACCACTCATTACTGGTCTCCAGCTGCACAATGAGCCATTGACCACAACATTTTGTGTGCAGCCATCCAGCCACTTCTTTATCCACTGCGTGGTCCATTTATCAAATTGATGTCTCTCCAAACATAACATATGAGATCCTAAAAACCTTTTATATGATCTACATCAGCTGAAAGGAAGTGGTCAAAAATGTTTCCTACTTTAAAGGTTATAAAACAGTAGTAATAAAAAACAAACCTATCTTGGTAAGAATAACTGGTGTCACAACTGTACGACGTTTCCCATCATCAGCCAGATTTGTGGAATTTCCTGTTGCTGGAAAAAGCTTTCCATTGCGAAATGCAATAAGCTGAAGCTTGTAGATAGATTCATCTGCTGGTCTGATTTCTCTTTTTTGCTTCTGGATGAAGAGGGAAGCTGGCAACTGGATAGAGGCCTCTACAACTGTGTTCTAAAAATAAACAGATTTTAAGTTTTAAGAGAAAGTGAAATTCTTTGCAGAGATTAAATTAACAACTCCTCCAACTGCATTAGCAGACTGTATGGTGTGACAAACCTATCTGACAATGCTTCCAAGTAATCCACAATACATTACTGAATCAGGTTATTGAAGTCTTAACAGTTTTTAAGAAAGAAAAAGAAATTAAATTTAAATTCTGCAGTTACCTTACTTATTAACTTCAACTTTACCCTCTGTAACATTGATAAAGTTATTACCAGTTTTCCGGATTAGACTACTGGCAACTAAAAGCAGCAACCAAGACAACCAAAGAGAAATGCTGTAACTGCATTGGTACCATTCACAATGAAATGCTGTGTACAAACAGGTTTTGACAACTTGTGTATAAATTATACTTGGTTAGAGAAGCATGCATGTAATTTCATAGAATTACATAAATATAATTTCAAATATACACCCTACAGTGACATTCAACCAAATTAAGTGATAAAAGCAAGCCAGTATGTTAGGGAATGCAACTGAAAAATTACCTTTACAGAATAAGAGGAAGTGTTTCCATTCTATAGCCAGCCACAAATACATATGCATGTGTGTGTGTATACACTCACACACATTCAAATGAAATTAACCTTTTATCTTCATTTTCTACTTCACGCTTCATTACAACATACTCTGAGCAGAATATTTCAGATATTTAAGGAGACTGGTAATATTTCATTTAATATGTAATGAAGGTGAATACACAGCAAAATAAAGCCAAACATTATTACAACCTAGGGAGCATTTCAATTTCCATACTTATGAAAAGGTCTGAAAGCATCTTTCAACTTAGTAAGTTTTAATAAAGGAAGCCACACCTACTCATTAGTAATCGTGTCCATTAAAAATATTTTATAATCAAAACTTATTATCTTTTGTCCTTTAATTACATCTTGTCACAGTCATTCTGGATTTTGTAAAAATGCTACTTTAAAATTAGAAATAAATAATATAAGCTTGCTTTCCAAATGACTCATATTTAAGATATTTTTCCAGAGTCAGTAGGGAAACAATGAGAATACAACCTTTAAAGCCAGACTTGACAATGTATTTGAAACGTTGCACTTAAAGCTTAATTGTTTATCCAGATTTCCATCTGGATCTCTTCTCCCATAATCACTGAGTCCTGTACGGTCTGATGTAGCCACTTTCTGAAATACGGTGCATGTCATCCCAGTGAAACCAGCAGCCTTTATTACGTAAGCCTCAAGAGCAATATTTGGAGAATACTGTGATGACAAAGAAAATCAAACATTAAATAACTTTACATATCACAGGAATAATAGTAATAATCTTAAAAGGGATTCTCTGCCTTCACAAAATAATAAAAAAATCCAAACAAACTAAATATCACCTAGAAAACTGTTTATCTGTTTATCTGGCAGAGATAAATCTTTCAGAGTATTTCTCTTCTCCCTACAGAAATAGTAGGCATTTCAGATAATGCCAACATCTATTAAGAAAAATAAAAAGATATTGAAACTGAAGAGGCAGCAAAATGTCTTCTAAATAAATAAATTTATACTTACAGTAGAATAAACTTGAGCGCCATTTGCAAGCCGATACATAGCAATTTTCTGTAGACACTGTACAATTCTAGTGCAAGCCTTGGCTTCCCTTTGCGCCATCCACAGTACACGTTCATCGGCCAACATAATGTTACTTGCTATGTCCACCATCACGTCACCAAGCTAGCAGAGAAGAGAAATAAAACTATTTTATATCTCTGAAAGCATTAATCAGATAGAATCATTATCAGAAAATTCAAAGCAACTTGTCAGCACAAAAAACAAAAGGAAATTGGTCGTTCCTATTTCAGCCACCAAGTTGTCGCATTGAGTTATTGAAATTCTTTTGACTCAAACATTTACCCTCTTTCAAGAAAAACTTTTTGCCAATGTAAGTTATCTGTTTACATTATACTTAGGAAAAAAAAAAGTGAGAAATACAGGTATTTCATTAAAAGCAAAGAGTGTAATGCTCCACATTCTACTGAATAAATTACTTAAAAGGACTGCTTATAATCTACTTTAGATGTTATATTTATTAAAATAAAACTAAAATAAAAAATAAACTATAAATCAACAATAAAGCAGTTTGCATGTATGGGGGAAGATAAGAAAAGCGTAATACAGGAAAAGACGAGGATGCAATCCTTCTGCTTTTCCTCCTTTTGCTATGCCTGCCTTTTCTTTAACTGCTTCCTTACTTGCCTTGATTTTTGCATGACCTGTTTTAGGTCACAGGTTATACATGAGACAGCAAATACCCGTAAATACCAGAGCTGCTTTCAAACCACCAATTATGTTGTTGTAAGTTTATGCTCACAGTTCCTACCCTGTCTTCTGTATGACGGACAAATACAAACTATAAAGGGAATTTATTTAGGTCACAACTCCACCAAAATTAATGAGCACCTACATTGACAACGTTGACCTTCACTGGATTTTCATGACATTTAAGAAACAGTGTCAAATACTGGTCCAAAAGAGAAGGTGCATGTATTTTCTAGCTGAATCAACTGAAATGCAATTCACAGTGACTAAATTTAGGGACTGGGATTTTCTACTTAAAGAGAAACAGGGTGGGGTGTGGAAGACAACTCCTTCACCATCCAGACCAATTTCTTTTCAGAATATTACTAGTAAGGACAGAATACAGTCAGTTGTGATTTTTGTATCTTTAAAAATAGAGGCAAGAACTAAATATAAATATATTTACTGTTTTAGGAGCTGCCTCTTGTAAGGACATAAACTACAGTCAGTAAACATTCTCAACAGCTAACAGAGCCTCAAAGAGCATTTGCAGGTTGTAGCCCTTTAAATTCTCAAGAACAAATCAAAGTTCAATTAATTGAAGATGTTTATTACGACACAGTGATGTAAAAAGTGGTAACATGTTTTACACATCAACAAATGGTGGGTTTACAATAAAGTATCAGTATTAAGATCCTGAAGCCACAGAACTTAAGTTGTTCCATACTGTTACAAACAAACAAAACCCCTACACATTTCTTTCCCAGCTTACCCAGGTACAGATAAGTTTTTTTGCCAACTCTGTTCGAACTTAAGACAATCTGCTAAGAACTTTCTGAACATTTGTCTTCGGTTTGCTCCTTCTGACATGAAAAAGCTAATAAATTAAGCTTTTTATAAACTATAGCATTTATCTTAAAAGAATATCCACTGTAACACAAACTAAAGAACAGTAACATGGTATGTGAATACAACAAGAAAAAAGTTCGTACAGCAATACCCTAATAACAACTCTTATTATAGATACCAAAAACTACATGAAATGGTATTCCTGTTCCTTGAATATACCAGCAAAGAAAAGGTTGACTTCAAATCAAACCAATTAAGACCAAAACTACCTAAGAATTTAATTTTTTTGTATCATCTATATACCTTCAGACATGGCAATGTAATGGCAGAATGTGTCACTCTACAGGCAACAAATCACAGCCAAGAATATCCCTATAATGTAATAAATCATGAAGCAATCTAAAACATGTTCCTATTTTCAACGGGGTACAAAATCAGCCATTAACTGCTTGTATAATTCCAAAATACACCAAAAAATCCAAGCTCTGTTTGTAAAAGGAAGTTTGGCCTGACAATTCTCCAAAGAGTTCTGTAAAGAATTTGGCATCAGTGTTCATGGTTTGCTGAGAATAGATAGGAAAAATTTGGTTGGCTTTTGTCTGGGTTTTTTTTTGTTTGCTTGGTTGTTTTGTTTTCATTTGGTTATTTTGTTCTGGGTTTTTTTGGGGGGTTTTTTGTACAAATTTAAAATTGAGGTATTGTGGTCTCCAACTTCCCAACATGCACTGTACAGTGAGATCAATATAACCTCTGTTCAGCAGTGAAACAGAGAGCTCCTACCCACAAGTGGGACTAATCAACCACTTGCATTTTTCTCCCCAACACTGAGCGTTCTCTAAGATTTTATTTTAAATGTCTTATCCTGCAAGATAGAAGAATACTGAAAACCTTAGAGATACAGCTCAATACTGAACAAAGCCAGCCTACCATGGTGGGAGGGGAGAACATAAGTCTTGTTTTATTCATTATTGAGAGGATCTCTGAGGCTTTCATTACTTGCATTTTTATTGGATAAGAACACACCAATGAAAACCTGTGTGACCCACTCCATATTAAATAAAAACAGACTTACTGTACCTATCTCCCTGCTCCAGTGCTGACCAGAGGTGTTACTCACATTACAGGTCCAGTGAATGCTGGATCATCTCAGCGCGAGTGCGAAGTCTGTGACCATGGGTCAGCAACTTCAGGAACCTACTAAACAAACAAAAACATGGAATAGAATCTGATAATCCACTAACTCAGTGCCTGCATCTAAAGTTGAGAAGGTTTCACTGCTCAGAATACTTAAGGACAAACACTTTGATTATCTTTAAAGTGATGGCAAATTATCCAGTTACCTCTTTATATTTTTCAGCGAATCTTCCAAATTTCTCTATCATTTCAGCCACAAAAATAACGTCCATCTTATCAGAAAAATTTGCTGCTTCAACAGTGTAAGCCAAGAGCTGTCTTGCTGTTGCCACTGCATTAGTAAGGTTGAGCGGCATCTACATAGAGAACAAACATAATCACTTTGAAGAAGTGAAAATTAAGTGCAAGATAGAGGCAACAATTCAGTAATTAATAAGCATTTTCCCTGAAGAGGACAGCAATTCCCACAGGGATCACAGTGCTTTAAGGAGCCAGGGACTACCACCTCATCTGTTGGCAAAAATACTTCCTATAAGCCAGGAAACCAACACTTGTACTGGTAGCCAGAAACTGGGTTTTGTCCTGTTGCCCTAGTAGGCAGAAAGGTGTTGCACCAAGAAAAGGAATGGGGGGAAGCCATTACTGTAAAGAGCTTATTTTCCTTTTCACACGAGCCTAGGCAAGACAACACAAAGCTCCTATAATACAGCATTTTATAGCAACAGAAACCAAAAGCCATTCAAACACCATTGCTGTAGCATTTATTCTTGATTCTGTAATTATGGAAAGCATCTGAGATACACACATACAAAACCACCCCAAACAAAACAGATCCTCTCTATGACAAAGCTCATTATTTTGTTCCTGACACAAGCACCATGCTGGCAAATTCTTCACTAAATAGCGTACAACATCAACATGACTGAGCTAGCAGGGACCAAAAATAGGATATTTCACAAAGGACAGTAGAAAGCTGTGCAAATGTTATCAGCTCATGTTCAGATGATGTTTATCCATGATAATCCAAACCAGAGTTGTTCCATCTCTGTTTTCTGGTGTACAGATGCCTGGTCTGTCCTATCAAATTTGTAATGTGCCACATAAGCACAACTATGTTTTTGTTCCTGCTGGTCTTAGCACTTGTATGTAGATTTGAATGCAATTAATGGAAGACATTTTTTTTCCCCAAAGCACTAGAAGTCATGCATATAAAGAGTAAATAAAGTTCAAAGTCATAACACACACTTTGAACAAAGTAAACTTTCATATGCAGATATCCTGCATAATTTCTTTTAACTTTTTTTTTTTAAACATTAATTTCTTTTCACCTAAAACTTGATCTGTACGACACACAAACAAGAACAGTGAAATGCAAGTGTTCTTGCGTAACTGCTACAAAGGTTTCACTCTATCTTAAACTTAGACCTCTACTTCATTTAAATTACTTGGCAGAGTTCTAATTTTCAGAACAGCTCAACTACCTTTATGTTCAAAGTCATTAAAAGTGCTTATAATATTACTACATTTATTATTAGTCTCAAAGAGACAAATTTCTTCGCAGAATACTGTTAAAAATTCTAGGCATACTACAAGTAAAAAGAGGAAGGGTCTAATGAGTAAAACCAACTAAAACAGAAACATGCCACCTCTTCCTTAAAAATAAAAATTAAACCTATACTTCAGTGTGGCACCACTCTGTGCATGTATGTTTAATGACTACTTCACACATGGAAATTACATTTCAGCTCTTTCTGACGATACTGATCTGACCTTCACATTTTAAACTTTTTAACACAAAGTTGGCAACATTCTTTCGCAACCTGATAAATGCTGGCTAAACAAAAGCAGTTAAGCCAGACTAAAGTAAACCAGGCTCTTGAGCAGTTCTGACTCTACAGTACATAGCCAGGAGTAGTTACAGGCCCTGCTAACAAAATTACCAGCTAAGGAAAAAGCAAACCAGCAGCAGCAAAGTTCTCAATAATCACTCAACTCTTGCAGTCTTCTATGAAGGGATGCCTGGCATCATCTCCTACCCGCTAATCAGTTATTTTGCACTACCACCCTCCATTTCAGCCCTCAAGTACGTTTCCTGCGACCAAGCCACAGCATGAACCCCTTGGAATGTAAAGCAGCAGAGAACAGTTACTCCAATCCCTAAGTTTAACTCAGACCAAAACAGTTAGTCCTTTCTCCCTCTCTCCCACACTTTCTGATCTTCCTTACACCACTGCTCATTGGTCCTCAGGGAATCAGACCATGGAGATAAAAAGCTATGCCTGCATTCGTAAGTAATTGAATACAGAGAAAGCAAGTCGGCAACAACCTTTCTACACAATACACAGTTCAATGCATTTGCCTCAAACTAGATACAGCCCAAGCCACTAGATGTCAAGACCTCACTACATATACAAATCAGAGCCACCCAAGCACAAATATCAGTTCAGATCCAGATTGTCTCAGTCAGGGCATATGGTGCTTCTGATACAGTGTGAAGTTTTCTCTAAAAGTATGTGAACTCACACCCTGCACACACGCAGTAATCCTACCCTGAGATCAGACAAGCACCAGAGCTTATGTTAAACATGGGCAGTGCAACCAACATCATCAACTCAAGTGGCATAGCTGTATTAGTAAAACACAAACGAACCAAACCAAATAAACAAAAAACCCAAAACACAACAAAAACCCAAACCCAAAAAAACACAAGATACACCATACCAAAAAACACTCTCACATCTGTAGTTTCACCAGTTGCACTGATGCTAGTGATCTGATAGCATGCAGTGGAAAACATCAAGCTTAAACCAGGGGCTCAAAACTTTGTGGAGCATTATACAATACAGCACCTATACATATAAGGCTGAATACATCATTGTAGAAAAGTGTTTGTGAAAGTATGAGTTAACTAGATATAAGCCTCAAAAGGAATCTGAAGACGAGAAGTTTTGTTTCATATCTACTAAATGTAGGTATATTAAATATATAAAGAATACCCTCTTGTATCCTAGTGAGCACTACCATATTACAGTACCTAGTTAATACTCACTACTTCCACTAGTTAACTCTCATTGCCCACACAGAGTCTATTAGGGGTATACAGCAACAGAGGCAGAGTTTGACTACTCTGTTATTAAAATGGAAATAGATGTACTACCTTACAACTTCAGCCTGCCTTATTTCTTTATAGCATGTGGCCAGGACAGGGCACCCAGCTGACAAAACCAATCATGACAAGTACCATCCTCTCATGCTTCACACAAGTACACCAAAGAATAAAATTTTCCTTGCACTTTCAATCTGGGGGCACTCAAAGCAGATATTAAACCAAGTTCTTAACATACCCCTACAAATTCTAGTGTTGCATTCAGAGGCATGTATTAATGAGAATTCACCTACACCAACAGCATTACCAGCTTAAAAAAATCCTTCTAAGAAACAGACTTCTGAGTTTTTATTTTCATTAAAAGAATTTGATTTTCTAGAAATGCAAAAGTTACCTGATTGAACATATAAAGAACTCGAGTCACATCATTTGCATACTGGCACCTGGAGTAGTCCTCTTCGGCCCAGTACCCTCCCCTGTCACATCTGCGCCAGGCTCTCCTCTCGTCTTGTGAGTTGCCAGGATATATCCCACTGCCAGCAGAATACCGTGTACACAGCAGGTATGCTGTGATGCCTGCCAATGTTCTAGGCCACCTGGGGAGGCAAAAGCACAAAAAAAAAAAAAAATGTAGACAAATTTACATGACAAGTAAATAAAAGGATTAAGCACCACAAAGTGAAATAAAGAAAATAATGAGACACTCAAAATTAAGCATCTCTAAAGTATTTAAAGGGCCACCTTGGCTCACATTCAGTACTTTCAAGCTGTTCATATTTGTGTACTATTAACAAAATGAGTCTTAATGCTAGCATGCTTTTTTTAATTCTTTCATGAGGTTGCAGGTGGAGCAAAGGTGCTTATAGAATTACTAAAACTAGTTCACTTTTTTACAAGAAACCCTGCCTACTTCATGAAAAAATCCATATTAGCGCTATAAAACCAGTTAAACACATAGTAAAAGCCCTGCAAACTTTCTACTTGTCCTGTTCACATGCATCAACGTACCTTGTGATAGCATTCATATCAAAACTGATCTGCAGATATGAAGAGCAGACTATATTTGCAGTGTTTAAGAGTAGCAGTAGTACTATCACTTCAATCAATTTTGCAACCTAACATGATACCAAATAGTAATCAATGAGAAAAGAAAGTGGTCATAATGTCAAGAGTAGAAGAGAATACTTTTCACGGGAGGCATGCAGAACTAAGCACTTTTTAAGAAAACTTCTAAGACTCTCAACTTTCTCCTCTGTAATTTTACTGCACATTTTATCAGTATAAATGTAAGCAGAGACAAAATGAATTAAAGAATACAGAAAATTAAGCTGCAATACAGCTTTAGTGCACTGATCATTCATTAGATCGGAACTGATTTAAAGGAAACTTAGGAATAGAAGGCAACCATGCCTTAATTAAGCTTCAGTGCTAAGAACAGAGGAGAACAGGGACAAGGAATGCCATTCTAGAAGGAATGCCAGCCAGTCTGACTGCCCCTGCTTCTGGCACTCTCCCTTGTTAACCCATGGATAAGCAGTATTTTATCATTCAGCAGACTAGCAAAGTTTAATAGCAAAAACATATATACTTAAATTGCAGAATGCTAAGCACCTCAAATCCAACAACCCAACATAAAAGGCTTAACTAAAACTGACAGCAAAACAGAGCTTCATTTGATTGTACCAGACTTTCTGTACCCTCGTTAAGTTCCTTGAACATCTGAAGAGCTAACATACTTTTTCCCAGTTTTAAGTCTTTCAAAGTGCTTTGCACAAAACAGTTGTCTCCAAAAACTGAAATTGTCAAACAAAAAATTCTATTAGTTTACACTGTGATTTAAAGTTTGCTTTTATATCTGGACTGCATTTCAGTAAGCATCCATTTAGTCACTACTAACACGTAAGATATGCTCAAAACATATCTATATTTGAAAGAAAAAAGAGAAACCAGTATCTGTGTTTCCAGAAGGATGGAGTAACCGCCTAGAAGAATGTTCCATCTCAGGAAATTAAAATCTAAGTAATATTGCCAAAACAGAAACTGAGCAAATTACCTCCATTTTCCACATGGCCACATGCCCTTAGAATAGTTTAAACTCTGTGGTACTGACACATGTTGTATGACACAGCCTCCAAGACAAATATTTTCACAGAAAAATGTCATTCACTAGTCACACCTAGTGCTAAAATACTGGAAAATAAAAAAACAGAGTGGAACACCAGAACTTAAAGAAGAAACATGGTTTGCAGGAGAGCTTTAATTACTGTATTTTCAAATATTTTTTATGTATATCTTCTGGAACTTTGGTAGCCATCAAATGGAAAAGGGTAAGAGTTTCAGTGTTGAAAACTACTTCAAAGGTTATTAGATTATCACAATACTATTTGCCTTCTCTCCCTGTTCTTCCTACCACTTTTCCTATTTTTTAATCTACCTCTTCCCCTTCTGTTACTGTCCTTTTATTCCTACTGCATTTACTTTTTATTTATCTCTCTACACAGCATTTTATCTTTTACTGCACTCCTCTCAATAGAATACTAGCAATGCCAGTCACAGTCTGTACTACGTAAATATAACATATAAAAGATATCTACAGAAAGATTTAAGTAATAAAACTCACCCATTATTTGTCTTCTGCTTTAGAAAGCTTCCCACTAAACCAGATATGAAAGATGGAAAATTCAAAACTCTCATCTTTCTTCTAAGATCTCACACCACAAAAACAACATACACAATGTCACCAAGAGAAGCGCTTTGTGGGGAAGTGTCCCTCACCCTCTTTCCTCTCTCATTCACCATACCCCTTTATGCAGGTACAAGCTTCTTTGCAGCCCAGTGGTGAATGAGACAGAGGAACTGTTTCCAGCTGCAACTATATGCACACTTTCCTTATTCTTTATTTTTGCTAAGTGGATATTAACCTGCGTCATTCCCAGCCATGAAGTGTTTTCTCACAATACTTGTATGAGATGAACTGATAAGGAACTCTCCACTTTCCATGAAGACAGAGAGGACATCCCTACAGAAGGGCTCAAAAGGTCACTAATGACAAGAAATCCTCATTATTCAAACAAAGGTTGCTTCAGTTTGGCTGTATTCTTAATTTCTTATGAGCTTAAGATAGAATGTCTTTCAGAGTTTATGCAATTGCTAAGAGAACTGCAAATCTGGACTGTATTAACACTCTTATTTCATTGCCATTTATAATTAGGTGCTCAAAATTTATCACATGTACACAAGAGTAGACAGCTGTGCAGAAAATGACGGATCATTTACATTTAAGTACTGTAATTTCATTTCACGAAAAAAGAAAAAAAAAAAAAGCCAGACCTTGAGATTATAAAAGAATCCTTTTCTTGATGCAATTCATTCTGTTTTGAAAACATCATTTGTTTAAATCAACAATACTTTCAGTCACAATGAATTTTTATGTCATCATTTCAGTAGCTTACAGGTAGTCGAATATTTTTTCTTATTATACCTTGGTAATTCTCTAAATTCAGCACGACAATTACATTTTTAGGATTAATTACATCCAGTGAGTAATAGTTTTCAAAGGAGCAAGTTTTATATTTAAGAAAGAATTTTATCAACTACCAGCACAAAATTATTCTAAACATAACAGTTTGAGGATTCACTGAAGTAGAAGCATTAGGTTACATTTTAACATGCAAGCTGTATTTTCAATTTAATCATGGATTGCAATATCAGGGATATTATCTGAGTATGACTTAAAAGAATACTTTTCTTTTTTCAAATTGGTTCCATGATGAAGACAGTTTTTGCCTCATCTTTGTAAATTCATGCTAAACTACTATTACTGCCAAAGACATTGAAGACAAACATCCACCTTTGCCACACTTTGCTATCCCATCTCTGAAGAGATAAAAATCTAGATGTCAGTTTTGAAACAGGTTCCAAGCTAAAATGACTAACCAGTTCCAACTAAAAAGCTATAAAATCAAATTCACCTAGGATCATTTACAGCCATCTGCTCAGAGCCATTTTCTCACTAGTCAAAGTCTTATTTCCATATGGTCTCAAAGGTGAAAAATTACTCTTTATTATTACATGACCTAAACTACAACTGGAAATTTGTTACAGTAAACCCAGACACAGTGAACTTTTTGATACACTGAATATTTCCTGAAATCTTATTTCTTTCTACTGAATTCCAGAGGGGGTAAATCCTATTACACTGAACAGTCACTGAACAGCATAGGTTAATTTAATGGAAAACACTTTGAAATAAGCCTTTACCATCTGTTTTCACCTCTAATGGCAAATCAAAGAAGAGCAATTCACACTTGTGTCATAAAAAAAAAAAAAAAAGCATAAGTGATTTAAAAAGATGTGTTCTTTGATGAATACAGCATGCATCTGTTTGACTTTCTTCACCTTTTATCTTACACAGGAAGTTCTCATTTTCAAAGATAATGCTCATCCCTGCAATTGAAACTATCACAGTGTAAAAAGATGATATGCAAAAAGTTTTTTATATAAATAATTCCTTACAATGTGAAAGGTAAACTCTTTGGTAGCTCCAAATTGCCTCTGTGCAGCAGGTTATCTTAATCCTACTTCGCTTACTAATAGTTCCACATACTCAGCTACCCTTTCCAAATTGTCCAACTGATAAACATAAAAAAGATGAATTCAGAACAAATGCTCTTCCTCAGGACTTGACCTGAATTCTTGCTACAATTGGAGAAGGCCTTCTGTGCTTGAAAGCTTGTTTTCTCCCCCCAAAAATCTATGTACTAACAACATATTTTAACTTACTTTTAATTTCTTGACATAAAAGATTTATGCTCTTAGATTAGCTGTATAGAAACAAGGCAACTTTAAAGAATGCTAATGTACACAGGAAAAGGAAGAAAAGTTCATTAACTGTAAACAAAAGATCAAGCAGCATAAGGAAAGTGAAAAAAAAAATAAGTGTGTAAAAGCAGTTATAACAACATTAAAAAATCCTACAGACTGCAGTGAAAACATATGACATACACTAATTCTCAGTAGCAGCTATTTCAGGGAGGTATAACACAGAGTAGTTATAAAGGGAATTACCTTACAGATAGAGAATCTATACAGAAGCTATCTGTTACAGCTGGCACCTCCAGGAGTAACGTGTTGTTAGAGTGACCAGCAGCAGAAAGATCAGAAAAGGGAAAACAGGTGAAGAGGTAAGAACAAAAGATAAAATACTCTGCAATACCCAAAATAATGGAACATCAGAGCTATCACTGCAGTCTCATCATTAAAAGAAACACTATTCATCTTCTTATTCTAATATTGGTCAGGTGTGTGTGTGAAGAATATCTTGTGTATATTTATGTGTATATATACAAATATATATATATACACATAATTTTTATAAAAAATATATATATAGAACATATTTATTATATAGTGATTTTGTCATACAGGAGCAGGAGGGTTTAAAAACAGAATGATGATCTGATGGAAAGCCCCAGTCAGCACGCAGTCCAACTGTAGCTTACGGGTCATCTAAAAAGTTTTACTCTACTCCAATACTTTCATTTATATATTTCAAATATCGTCGCTTACTTTCCATCTCTTCCAAAGATGCAAATTAACAGACTCAAAGTCTAACATTCCCTGGTATGGTTGTGAGCACTTCCTCCAACATGTACTAATTTAGTACAGTTAATAATCTATTACACATCATTTATGAATACCCACATAGGTGCCTTTAAAGCATACTAATACCTTAGTTAAAAACAAAATTAAGGTTACAAACCTGAAATCACCTTTATTGTTCACAACCCTCTCTGGAGGGCAGTACTGCGCAGAACTTTCTAACACCACAATGTCTACTGTCCTTGTGTTATTTCCACGTCTAGTTTGCACATGGCAACCCCAGTTTCCTGTGGAGCCAGCCTGTATGTTTGAGATTGTCAGTGCACTGGGAAGATAAAATAAACAAATAAAACCCAACAGTCTTGCAATAAAATTGATATAAACTTTTACCAAAAAATGAATAAAGTACAGAAAGACAACAGAAGAAATAGCCAATTACATACAACTGTGAACGATCTTACAAAACCAGAGCTACCTATGAGTCCACCTACTGTAATTCACAGAGGAATATATATTATTCTTCTAGCTTTCATTTTTGCCAAGGCAGGAAAGAAAAGGAACAGTCATGTGAAAAAGTTCCTTGACTTCAGAAAGAAGTCCAAATTCCCCAAGTATTATTATTGCTCTCCAACACAAAATTTTTCTACTTGTTCCAGAAAGGCCAAACTAAAATAACTTCCCAAATGCATAATCTGTGATAAAGTTTAGAAGTCCTAACTTACTAATACAGTTACAGGATATATAACACTTTGTAAATGCTAAATGAGTCAAAAATCTGCTGCAGGCAAAATAAATTATACTTACAGATCTCAGCTGGAGATCTTCAATATTACCAACTGCGGTGCGCCCAAAATGAACAGGAAAAATCCATGAGTAGTTCACTTAAATACCTTTTTTTCATAATTGCAATGCTCTCCTGCAACAGTCTCCCGGGGTAACTTGCTCTAGCTAATCCTGTTGTAAGCAGGTGGTTTGACTAATCAAATTGCTAGATCCCACTCCTCAAACTGGGTAGTTTGCAAAGGTGACCAAATCCAGGCAATTTAAGAGATGTGCCAAGTTAAAAGACTACTTCCCTAATAGGGATATTTCTGTCTACATATGTTCACCCAGCAAAGATATAAGAAGGCCATACTGGTTACGGAAAGAGTCACTAAACCAGAGCAGAAAATAAGGAGTGTGAGATACATTTCCTCTTTATGGATTCACCTTGCAATCAGTGAGCAGTTATGAATCATGTTTTTTTCAACAAAAATACCCTGGGACTCATCAGTTTCCACTATCTTTCCATCCTGATACCATAAGACTTGCATGTCCTGATCAATATATGAAGCCATACACTGGAAGGGTAGGCTATCTCCTTCAAACACAACCTGACGGTGAGATGGAGTCATATAGAAAGATGGTAATTCAAGTGGTGGTTCTAGAATTCAAGAAATAAAAAGAACAATTAATAGCAAGAATCTGTCATATACACAATTTTCAAAAGAAGAGAAAAATACACTGAGCACAAGATTCATATAAAAGCTATCTTTCACACATTGGATATTGAAAAACACAAATTCTCATCATATTCCTCTTCGAAACATATATTCCTTTAATGCAATGCACTTCAAAAAATCTTTTGTGATGCTACATCTTGCAGCCCAGAAAGCCAACCGTATCCGGGGCTGCATCAAAAGGAGAGCAACCAGCAGGTCGAAAGAGGTGATCCTGCCCCTCTACTCTGCTCTTGGGAGACCTCACTTGAGAGTATTGTGTGCAGTTCTGGTGTCCTCAACATAAAAAGGACATGCAACTGTTGGAAAAAGTACAGAAGAGGGCCGCAAGTATGATCAGGGACTGGAGCATCTCCCATACGAAGATAGGATGAGAAAGTTGGGGCTGTTGAGCCTGGAGAAGAGAAGGCTGTGTGGAGACCACATAGCAGCCTTCCCGTATCTGAAGGGATACTGGGGATGCTGAGGATGGACTATCTATTAGGGACTATAGTGACAGGACAAGGGGTAATGGGTTCATACTTAAATAGGGGAAGCTTAGATTGGATATGAGGAAGAAATTCTTTAATGTAAGGGTGGTGAGGCACTGGAATGGGTTACCCAGGGAAGTTGTGAATACTCTATCGCTGGCAGTGTTCAAGGCCAGGTTGGACAGAGCCTTGGGTGGCATGGTTTACTGGGAGATGTCCTTGCCCATGGCAGGGGGGTTGGAACTAGATAATCTTAAGGTCCTTTCCAACCCTAAGTATTCTATGATTCTATGAATGAAGAATATAAACTTGAATGAAAAATACATATATGCATTTTATTTCTTTGTAATTTCTCACTATTAAGATTTCAAATTCACAAATGCATGCTTTATTATTTTGACAGAGTAAACTATGACAAGGAAGTTCAGCAAGTTGGTCATTGTTTCATCAAAACAAAAAGGCTAATCAACAGCAGAATCATCACAGAATCATAAAATAGTTAGGGTTGGAAAGGACCTTATGAACACCTAGTTCCAACCCCCCTGCCATGTGCAGGGACACTTCACACTAAACCATGCCACCCAAGGCCATGCCCAACCTGGCCTTGAACACTGCCAGGGTTGGGGCATTCGCAACTTCCCTGGGCAACCCATTCCAGTGCCTCACCACCCTTACATTAAAGAATTTCTTTCTCATATCCAATCTAAACATCCCCTGTTTAAGTTTGAACCCATTACTCCTTGTTCTCTCACTACAGTCCCTAATGAAGAGTACCTCCCCAGCATCCCTCTCAAGTTGGATAGCTAGGCTTTGGAATAAAATCTTCAATTTCCAACTCCTCTTGTGAAGTTTGGGTAAAAAACCCTGAAAAACATGGATTACCAGGAAAAAGGAGCTTATCTCCACAGAGTGCTACTCATCCTTAGGTTCTACAAACTAACATCCACAATCACCAATTTATTTATTTCCAAAGCAAACACCACCGAATCACCAATAAAGATTCAGCCTTTGAAAAAGAACCACTATTACCACTATCATGCAAGTGCTAGAAAAGTTTGTTCACCGATATTAACAGGATATGGAACACATTAGAAAACAAGTATCTATTGTCTGGAGTGCTTACCGCAGGTTAGAAGCTCCTGCTTAACACCAGTCACCATCTGTGACTGAAGTGACTTGGGATATGCACATTTAGTTTCACGTACAGTTATATTTCTTTCTTTCAACCACTGATGCACCCACAGTATGTTGCAATCACAAAGAAGATAATCAGTTTGAAATTCTCTGCAACACAAAACAAGTGTTCACAGTGACAAAATTCAACACTCAAAGGTCTGAAAGCTTGACATCAAATGCTGTGTGATGGATATGTTACAGACACAGAGTCAAGCAGTCAGATCCCTAAAAAGCCTACCACTATATATGTATATACTTCTGCAGACTGTGGCCTAAGAACAAAAGTACACACTCCCCAAGAAAAGGAATACTCTCCATAAATGAGCAACATCTGTGCATGAAAGGTTGTCTAGTAGTTTCTTTCATGGAGTAAGTTCAAGTACTTAATTGAGCATTAACAAGGAATTGCTTGAATACGCGTCAACATAACTTAAGAATGCATTTCATTGCTTCATTTTAGCAATTAGATGCTTTAACAATAAAATTGAAAACAAACTTTTTTACATATTTCTCTTTTCAGAATCACTATTCACATTATTTTAATGACAGTTTTATTCTGCTTTATACAAAAAACATAAGTCTTTTTCACTGACTCTTAAAGTCTTCTCTGCACAATTTAATACTTTCTACTAAAAAAACACCAAATATTCCCACTGGTGTCTGATGCAGTCAGCTAAAGTAAAAAAAGACAGCATAAATATTTTATCTGTTTAGAAACAGTTAAAAATGTATCAAACCATATGGCTTCATCTATGTTGCTTTTTACTTCTACTGAAAACACAATTTCTTTTTTTTTATTGCAAATACCTAGAGGATAACACAACATCACAGGCAGAACACTTCAAACACTAAATCAACATTCCTGTGAAACTCCATTTGGTCTTTGTTCACAGGAGTTCCTCCAGACACACACATTTTTAATAGCAACATTTATATCCAGGCTCTTGTCATACCTGTGAAGTTCTTGGACAGCAACCTTTCTGTACGCAAATAAAGTATCAGGAATAACAACTTATGAACAATTAAAAGAAGCTGAAGGAGGGAAAGAAATATTTGCCTTTATAAACAAGAAACTCAGTTGTCAAAGTCAAAAGTCAGAGCTCTTGACAAATCCCAGTACAGTGCGCCAACTCTCATGAATCTCAGGGAAAAATGCAAGCTAATCATCAGCACTGGTAACTTTTTTCATTTGCTGTCTTCCTTACACAAGACTACAACTCTCATGAAATTATATGAGAGAAAAGTAACATGAGGTTGAGACGTATACACCATTATATGCAACAAAACTATACTGTTCTATAGGATTAAGATCTTTCTTAAAAGTATTTGTTTCCTTTGTTCAAAAAAGGCACAGAACACTGTATTTATTAGATATAAAGTAATAAATTATGCACACAGAATAAAGCTTTTGGAAGCCCAGATGCAGTTTCAGCTTTGTTCTCTTCAGAACTAAGTCACCAGATAGTGAGCAACTTTTGAAGGAAGTTATACAAACACGAATATCTGTGCATACATTTCCTATGCGCCTATTCAGATAAAGAAACCACTGTTAAGAGGCTTAAAAGTAAAAATGCAGAAACATAGTACAAGTAAGTATGTGAAATTTTTTTTTAAGAACATAAATGATGTAAATTAAGATTAGATGCAGTAGATGTAAGTACTTACAGAGACTTTAGTGAACTAAGATGATCAAATGTTCCCTGTGTAAGCGTAGAAAACAGATTTCCAGAAAGATTCCTAAGAAGTAAAAGCATCATGATTCAAACTCACACTCAAGCAACTGACATTTGAAATTAAAAACCCCTCTTCAAGATAACATTATTTCAAAACTCACAAGATACTATTACAACACTGTTACAAGACCATAAGAATAATGAGGTCTGATAGCCTACCAAATCCCAAAATTATATGTTCCCCAGTACTTCTTTTTTAGCTGAAGAATTTTAAGATTCGGAACAAGGACTGAAAGCAAATACTTTTTTTATTTAAAGCAATAACTAGCACATGTTGAGAATACATTTCAAGAAGTTTAAAATTAACTTTGTTGTTCACAGTGAACTGATGTTGCCATTAACATGCTATTAAGAAGCATGTTCAAGCTAGCAGAATAGTTTTTAAAAATATTATACATCCCACTTTATTATCAGTGAGAACACTGCCTAAGACACTAACAACCATGGCAAAGAAACATTCCATAATCTTACATGTTATCTCCTTAATGTAAATTAAGAACTACAAAAAATGCAAGAGAACCAGCAAAACACAACCACACTGATGCCATGGCAGAAGGTGTAGATATTAAAAGATTCTATAACCCTGAAATATTTTTGCATGAATGACTTTGTACAGTCTGCTAGTCCCACCCCCCTTGCCCTGCTACACCTTTGAAGAAACTGGAAAATGTCTGCAAAGCAGACAAAGCACTGAGTAGCATGGTTTGGGGTGCACTGCTACACACCCTCATGGTCATACTGCTTGTCCTTCACGCACATGCTTAAAAAAAAATACTCACATTGAAACAAAGATCATTAATATACACAAGACTAAAGAAGTCATATACAGCAAACTATACTTACAATCTAATTAGATTTACAAGTCCTCTAAATATGTCTGCATTCAGGCAGCCTATTCTGTTATTAGTTAAGTCTCTATAAAGAAGAAAAATAAAAAAAAAAAAGGAGAAATTATTTTCTTTCCAATGACAGTCTGCAAACAGAATCATGAAATTTGGTTCAAATACTTAACAGATTGAACCATATTTACATTTAATCATTTTCAGCAAAACCCAAATGGTACTGCTGTATGGGTGTACACAGGCACATATAGTCCTTATTCCACTTCTACCGCAATAATGGCTTGCCCATACACAGTTAAATGAGCATTGCCTGACCGGTAAATCCCCTTAGAACAGGCTTGGCTTACATAACTAGAAGTAAATTTTCATATTTGTACAGTACATTCATTACATGTGCTACATCACTTACTTTAACATGCCAGAGACATCCAACTATAATGGCGCATTTGCTGTACATAAGCAGGATCACTTCTATATTTACACTTACATAAATATTACATATTTTACAATGTTGGTCTTAAATCAAATTACCAAAAACATCTTAAAGGAATAAAAATTAAGCTTGCAAGCAGTAATGGTCCAGAATTGGTCTTTCACCTTTACTTTTCAGATTTCCAAAAGTGTAATTACCAATAAAATTTCCTTTTAAGTGACACAAATCATTTAATCAGCCACAAATGAACATATATACCACAAAAACTTAAGAAGAAAACCTATAAGCTGACTAGAAGAAGAAGAGGAGGGGTAAAGCACCAAAATCACTAAGACTTAAAAGCTGTCCCAGATATTCTGATAATCTGAAAAGTGAAAGGGTAGGTGAGGGGAAGCCTTCTTGCTGAAATCTTGTTTTTCATGTTTCAACTGGGACAGAATTTTTACAGCGAAGGTATAAATCCTTATACACAAAAAATGTGTTAAGTGGAATGTGGGCACAACCTTCAATAAAGCATCATTAACACTGCTATAACTCAATATAGTATTAATCGCATGGGACAATGTGTTCCACCATGACCTTTTGGGGAAAAAAAATCATAAGGAGTTTAACATTTAAAAAAGCAAGACTCGATGGCACCAAAGCTCTGAATGAATGTTCACCCAGTGCTGTTTCAAGTCACTGAAACAAAAATGGAGGAATAAAACAAAAGACTGTCCATAAGAACAAATGAGAGTGCCAAGCCTTAAGCAGTGGATGTTCTTCAGTCATAGGACTGAAAGCAGACTTTGTTTCGTACATAAATATATATATGCATGTAGACAGCAAATACATATTCAACTTTTAATATTTAATAGCTTTGCTGTCTATATTTCCAGAACCTAAGACTTGCTCTATTTCTCAGGGTTTTTTTTGTTTAAGACTGACTAGCTATATATATACTACTTACAGCCTTTTCAGTGATGAAAGCCCCAGAAAAGCTCCAGGATCTATCGTACTAATAAGGTTGTTCTTGAGGTCTCTGTGGAGGAAAATAAAGACATAACATTTACCACAAACTACCCTTTGAAACAGATACACAGGCATGAAGATATACTTAACTTGTTTAAAAGTTTGTTTGAAAACTGAAAAAAACCCTCAACAACCAAACAAAAAAACAAACAAAAACCCCTCAAACCAAACAAAACCAAAACCCATGCAACATATTTCTACTTTTGGTAACAGTATTTTTCAAAGTTTGAAAAATCGGTATTTTAACCAGAAAGAGGAATATAAACAGCATGTGTATTTCATTAAGTGTTCTCCCAGTTCCTATCACCTGAAAGGTTATAGAGCTAAAGATACTTCGCCACAGTGTCCCAGTAGGTTACAGCTGCTCAGGGTGTAATATTTGCTCATTACAGTACCATACTGTTTATCACAGTTGTCTTCTTCAGCCCACCCATTTTCAAATACTTTAGCAATGCCAAACACCTACCAAAAGAAGCAAAACAAGATCCTAAAAACACACCAAAGACACAACATGGAAAGTTATCACTGGTTACTGGCACAAAAGCAAAGCCCTGTCTGCAAATCCCAAGTAAAACTAGTGAAAAACTCAGAGCACAGATTTTTAAATCTTAAGTTTCCAGACTATGACATTATAAGGAAGAATGTGAGGTAACTATGTCATTAAACTGCTTAATTAATTGTGCAAGTGATATAGGAGTTTTAACTCCTAATTCTGTGTATTTTGCAGATACAGCTTAATTTGAAAGGTCACAGACAGTATCTGTCAGCTTCTACAGTTTTGAACAAACTTTTATCACTGCACAAATGCTACAATTATTTCTACCTCCTTATGAAGCCAAGACTTTTACTATACTAGCATCTGAAACTTCGCAGGCACTTATTACTACCAAAAAAAAAAAAAAAAAAAAAAAAAGAAAAAACAAAAATAAAAAATACCTTGGTAATATCTGAATGTTCTGCATTTGAAAAGAAAATCAGTAATTTCAACTGAAGTCAATGTTTTAGTACACAAGGGTATAAAAAACACCTCCTAAACCTTCCACAACATTAACAATTCTGTCCAAAAGAGAACAGCAGAAGATTATGTCTACCATCACACACAGATATGCATGAGTGAAAACATAAATTCATCCCAAGATTTCACAATAACATTTCCTGCAGACAGATTAAGAAGGCATGGTAAAACAGAGAGTGTCATGGCACATGGATCACATTTCAATGCCTTGCCTAATAAACATTTTTTAATACTTGAAATATTTATAATTATTTAGATTTACCTTGCAGTACAGTAAATTAATTTTCAATAATCACACTCAACTTGATTTTCTTGCCCTGGGACTGTCAACTACTTACAAAGCAGTTTTGGGAGCCTGAAGAACTGTCATGTTTTTAACCCTCTTTCTGCAGGCTTATAAACCCAGTACCAACACCATGACAAATTTGAGAACACTAAATGTTATTAATCTCTTATTTACCATCAGTGTTTGGGACACGAAGAAAAATAATACTTATTCTGCGTATTCAAAATTTCAGTTTAAAACCATGTAACTCCCGCTTAAAATCTCACTGTAGAAAATACTCAGGGAAGAAAAACCTGGACAACCTGTCTTTGAAATCCACTAGCCTATAGATCATCAGTTAGCATTAAATTAATTACTTAAATTCAAAGCATACACCCTGATACACCTCTTTCTTAAATCCACTGCTTCAGTGTACAGTTTTAAAACTAAAAGCAAGAGTTTTACGATTTCCACAAACTACTTATACATTTTCTCAGGTTAATTGACAGTACTTACTAGTCTCTTCTTTATGTAATTTTTTGCCTTTTTGTCTCCTCCTTAATACCAGTTCTAGAGGGATAATTACATTAGAATGGATAAATTCTCTTTGAAGAAGAAACGCCAAAAAATATGTTTTTATAAAAGCTCAGTGTGTATTCTGTATTTTCAAATAAGATAGCAAAGCACTAATGAAGCACCATACTAAAGTAATTGTTTAAAAAAAACATCCTGAAAGCCCAAATTGTCAGCATTTTCTCAATCAGCATCTACAACAGTTGGGGAGTCTGGGAATTTCCCCCCCTCCCAGCAGCAGTCATTAGTAAGCACTAGCTATGTATTCATCTATCAAAAAGTATTAGCAGATGAAAACTGTGAAATAAGATATTTAAAGATCTCAAAATTAAGATCAATCTGAGAAGTCTGGCAGCTCTTCTGAAACAGTAAAAGCTGTTGATACACAGGCTGGTGCAACTGCCAGGATTCCAGATCTAGGACAGTTTCTAAATGAAGAAGTGATAATTGTGGGTAACCAACAGATTGAGGGGATTCTCCTATAAATGGGAGGTGGGGGAGACAATCTCAGACAGTGGTGTTTGGCTTTGAATTTCCGCTGGTTTTAACACTTGTAAATACATTTATACAAACTATTCATTTTTAGCTATGGGATTTTAATCATTTTTCTTTGGAAAGCTCAACCAACAGAATACAGTCATAGATACCAATTTGTCCAAATAAAAAAATCTGTCCAAAATAAATCCATTAGAAGAGCGTTTCAGTTAGGGTAATATAAGAACTCCCCAGTAGACAGTTCTGAGACCTGGACATTTTCCAAATGGAAATTAAAACACCACTATAAAAATAATCTCTTAACTTTCTGAAAAGTTCTTACATATGCTTCTGAAATCTCCTCGCATCTAAAAAAAAAAATCAACAGCAACTTATTATCATTTTGCTGGTTTGTGCTTACCCCATCAAATTGCCTGTGACACGCACTGACAAGCTTCAAAAGTAAAAATTTCTTCAAGATGCAATGCAAACAAAGTTTTGAAAAAGGAAATGCTTGAGACATTACTGCAAACTAAACAAAAGCTAAAACCTACACCAAAAAACCTTTTTGCTTCCTTCAAATAATTTCTATACTTACTTCCAACAGACTACTCCAAAGCATTCAATTTCACAGCACAGACTTTTTTACCACAGACTAGAAGTCTATTTCCCACCAGCATCACCATCTTTTGGAAATTACCTGAGAACAAGGTGAGAATGGGAAAAGCAAGTATTTTGTTAGCCTAACATTCTGAGTCTTCTCCTGAAAGAGCCACAGCTAACAAAAAGACGGAACTTTCAGAACCAAAACCAGAACTAAAGCTAGAGCAGAAAATAACTTCATGAATATTCCCGAACAGTTTCTCTGCTCAGTAAAATTCAAATAAGAAATACTGATACTTTCCGATCTCTTTTAACAACTTCAAAAAAGAAAAGATTCAGGTAAATCATTAAGAGAACTCATCAGGTCTATCTTTTCACATGCTCTGCTGCGCAATCACAAAAAGAATTAAAATCAGAAATTATTACTCTCTGAAAAACTATTAGATGCTTCTATTTTTATTTAAAGCATCCATGTATCTGTAGACCGGTGCTGTAAAAACAGGTGACAAAAATAAGACTGTCCACAAATAACCCTCCTTTCACACCGCATATTTTCCCTTTTCAAAGGTATATTAGTATATCCTAAAAATACTTTGGTAAACCCTCACAATTATTTGTAGTTCAATAAATATCAAACCCCTCTTCTGCTATCTAAGTATCTTACTAAATCCCAAGCCTGCTTGTTCCTCTCTTCTCCCTCATGTATGATTAAAAACAGTACTTTACAAATACATAATCCTCCTTATCCTTGCAAAAATCAGCTGGCAGCATTGACTAGCTTCCAGATGGAAAGACAGCAGTTTGCTTCTAAACTGGTGAAGTTTGAATAATGCCGTATAAATTCAAGTATGTACTAAAAGAAAAATTAGCTGTCATAACTTAGTTGTGCAAGAAGTTACTTCAGCATTTAAATTTCAGGAAATTCATAGAAAAACACAGCATTAACAAAGTCAACGGAGATTAAAATATTTAACATATTTTTGTACAGAAACTTTAATTATCACTTATGGCAGTCAAAATCTTTGATCTCCTTACTGTTATTTGCATGATTTTTTCCTATAAGAGTAGATGTTGACATAGTAGAAAATGACTATGCTATAATTAACAAACGTTTTACCCTCCGGTAAAACAAAACTCTTGTTTTGGTAATCTTATCATGCCATTTACAAAATAACGCATTACCAAATTTTATATCTTAATAAATTAACATACATACACAAAATTATTAACAGATTTGAAATTCTTACTTGGGGGCAGCATTTTTAATGTACTCCCCCATAATTTTGAGCATACAAGCAACAAATAAAACAATCTCTTCCTTGCAACTGTAACAGCGAATAATTGTCAGAAAGGGATGAGGTCAGAACATAACATGTTTGAGTAAAGCAAAAACTTAAAGGGCTGCAGATATATTCCCAATTTTATCTGAAGAACTGATAAAATAACAGAAACCATTTAAAAATATGACAGTTTCATTAAGATGCCCAAGAACTAAACAGGAAAAAAAAGGTTATTGTGTTAACATATGAATTATGAAATTCATATGAACACATATGAACACCATTATGAAAACATATGAATTATGAATGAGTATTTCAGGATTCAAATACTGATGAAAATGCAATTAAAAACAATTATTATACTGATACATGCTCCTGACAATAGTACAATTTATTTTGTTTTAAAGGATTTAGAAAAATATATCTGTACATCTAAACTCTATCCAAAAACTATTAAAGAGAAATGGCAAAAAATACTTGTTGGCAAGTATAATGCTATAAGGACTGAACAAGCAAGCATTAAATGCATACAGAATCTCTCCCCTAAGAAGCAGTAGTGTTAAGTGACAATGCTACTGTCTGAATGAACTATTTAAATGCTGAGTGAACTTCTTTATCTCCGTTTCCTCTCTTAAAATAAAAGTGGGGAAAAGAGTATATCTACAAAGGAAGAAAACAATCAAGGGGAAATACGGGTAGTAAGAAAAAAAATCAAAATAAGAAAGAAACTGTCAAAAAACTGAGGTTTTGAAGGCATGCAAGTTATCACCATGTACATTAAGGAGTGTAATTTGAATCTGCCTAATGTTAAAATTTAAAACAGTTACAGTGACTTTCAATTTTTCTTCTATTAAGGATTAGCCATTTAAGTTTGAAAAATTATTTTAATTACAGTAGTAGCTTCTGTTCAGGGTCACAATAACTTTTAAAGCAGAAAAGTTTCAGTTGGTTAGACACTGTTTTTAAATAAGTCATGCACACACACAAAAAAGTAAAAGAGAATGTCATTAATGACTAGTGCCATGCTAGTTATCCCTTCCTTCATGATGACGGTGCCTGATCATTTAGAATCATTTGTTGATGTATTAACTCTTACACCAGTGTACATAAAGCATGAGACTACCACACCCTCTAAAATACTATCACAGATCACTTTAAATGCTGAAAACATGATGACTACCTTATTGTTTTCTCTTCATTCATAAAAAGGGAAGATATTAAAATAACCTAAAATTCCTTACAAACGACACAACTTAAATGGAACAAAGCTAAGTTCTCATGATTTTAAAGAAAATTAAGGTTTGGATTCATACAGCAAATGTAAATTATCACCTCAAACTAATTAGAGTTTCAAGTATTTCCTGTCTGAAGATTGTAATGAGTTATAACAAATAACAACTGCCAGCAGATGCCTTTATTACCTAAGCAGGAATGCCAAAAGAATGTGTATAGATCTATAACGCCATCACTGCTGATAACCTTGCTTCTCTGGCACACTGCCTTATTTCCACAATAAAGTTCATCTGCCAGGGCATAAACCTTTCTTCTGGCATGTGGGGGATGGAGTGGTGGAAGCGTTCGGATCACTTAGGCCAGGTGACCGGGATTGCAGCCTTCAAGTTTTAGAGGAAGAATAAAATACTTTTAATCCCCTGAAGCCAAACTTCATTTGGAACACTTCCTAGATGTTGTGAGATGATTATGAAGCTGGCAACTTTCCCAGTCAAATGGCCTAGAAAAATCCTTATCTCTAAAGTTTCTGCTTGCTCCCAGGTAGATCAACCTGCCAATCTTGACCTTCTACCAGCTGGAAAAAAGCTGACTGTAACAGAAGCTAAAATGCTTCTTATGCCATAGGCAATACATCCTCTGAAGGGGAAAGTGAAAACAAGAAACAAAACACGTCCAAAAAGTTACTCCCATGAGATCTGCCCCTGTTCTCCTCCCCCACGCATTCAGTGTATACTGAAGTTGTTAAGAAGGAAAACTGTTAATGTCAACAACAAACTTCAACTGAATCTAGCCTTCATCTGCTTCCCATGAAAATATCCATTAGTATTGTTCAACAAAGGGTTGAACACTTCATAAGAATTTAAAGAAACAGTTTTCATTACAACATAAGGTTTCATATTATGAGACTAACAACAAAGCACATCCAGTTGGTGTAGCATTCCACTGAACTTCCTACAAAACTGCCCTAATCACACCCACTGCTGAGATTATCCCTTTATGCTGCTACATGACATTTACATCCTTGAAAAGAACACTTACCTATGTAACACTTCAAACACACACAAATGAAAATACATCAAAATAAAGAACACATCTCGTAAGACATTTTTTGTTTTCAGAATTATTAATGAAACATAAACAGCATATCACTTATTTTTAAAGTGAAAATAGCTTCTTAAGAAGTGCTTACAATCTTTCAAGAAGGTGTAATCCAGAGAAAGACCCATTCTTCAACTCTGTTATTTTATTGTTACTCAGGATCCTGTAAACAAAACCAGACAAGAACAACATATTTTAAGTTTGGTAACAAATTATTTGCTGCAGTTCACACTACTGGTGTACATCTTTCCGTTTAACAGCCTTTATATCAAACTACAGTGCCTAGCTCATTATCTGAGGTGTATATAACCGCACTGCTTAAAGACTGTGAATGAGAAGAAGAGGATTTTCTGTTATGTGGCCCAAGTAGCATGCAACTTTACATAATTAATATATGGAAGTACCCTCAAAAAAATTATCATAATAAAACACCAGAATTGGCATAATAGCTACTGGTACTAAACAACCAGTCTCCACATTGAACACTCTGTTCTTTCATACCCGTTTTGATTTCAAAACTATGGAGCATATTGCCTGTTTCCCCTCTCCTCTGCTGCCACCCTCAGCCACTTGGCACAAGTACACTTCTCCCATGCCATGCCACCTTCTCCAGCCATCATCTCAACACATTGATTCTTCTTCTCAATGCAGTCTTTTTAAAATATCTGGAAAAAAAAAAAAAATACCCTCTGCAAGCACTCCTCTTACCTATCCTTTTATCTCTCTTAAAAGACCACACAACTGCAAATTCCCTCTTCCACACAAATAAGTGGATCAGACCCAACTAGCCAAGTCATTCTCCAGTCACAGCCATCTGCAGATGCGAATTATCCTAGTCAGGAAACCCCTTGTAAAGCTGTGCACTTCCTTACCTAGAAGGACCTACTTCCTACACAGTTTCATATCATTCTGTCACAAAAAAAAAAAAAAAAAAGCATGTATTTTCCTTTTGAATCATAAAACTTTGGCATCCACAATGAAATCTCACAGTACAAATCTCTGCTCCGTAAAGAGTGCTTCACCTCATACATTTTGAACACAGCTCCTGCTATCTTCATTTGATGCTCTGTATCTCTTACATTGAAATAAGCAGTAATCAATCCCTACCTACCCTCTCTTTAGTGTGCAATTATGTAGAAACCTAGATGGTCTCTTGCCAGATGGAAGACTCATATTTTACTTAATTACTCTTCACACAAAAGTAATTTTGCGCCAGCATAATAATTTCTGAGCTCTTTCCAGCCTTATTATGCTGAAAAAATTCTGAGATATGACCACCAGAATTCAAACAGCCTTGAACAGACAAGTCACAAATCTGCATAGTGGGAAAAAGGTGTTCTGTTTCCTACTGTTTTCCTAGCGATTTTTAATATCTAATATCTTTTTACCACTTGTACTAAGAATTGAAGATTTCTGATCAGCTCAGTACCCATCATTGTATATGTGACGACAGAACTGTCATCATTTCTGATACACTTTTCACTGTACCGCTTCTGCCACTTTAATGCCCAATTATTAGTTTCATAAACTTCTTCCAAAATTATTCGCTTCACCCTCTTCCTTATTACATATGAAGCAAGTCACACTCACAATGTTGTACACATTATGAAGAAATGTGTTGTGTGCTTCAGATCGCTCAAACTCCATTCCACTGAGAAGGCTAGCCATTTACTTCCACATCCACTTCTTATTGTTCAGCAAATTAGCTGTTCGTACAGTGATTTTCCATTTCAGGCTGACACACCATTTTTATCAAATCCTTTGGAAAGCGACCAAGAGACAGCTTTTGGAAAAGCATCTGTCCCATTTTATCAACTGGATCATCCCTGTTTGCCAATTCTGAAAAACTCAAAGTTGGTGGGGAATATGTTAATATTCCGGAGTACATCTCTGTTTATCTAGGTGTAAAGTATATTTATTATAAATTCCACTGATCTGTTCAATACAAACATCAGACTCCGAAACATATAGATCTCCAAAGCTCCTGATGCGCTTATGAATATGCACATTTGCCATCCTGCCAGTCCTCAGAAACCAATTTCATTCTAAGCAAGACTTCAGACATTTACCATCTGACTTCATCCTTGGGTTCTCCCAAAAGCTCTCCTGTGCACACCATCATGTCCTGGAAATTTATTCACTCTGTCAGATTGTTTCACCACTTCTGCTACAGTCACTTCAATTTCAGACAAGTCCTCTGACAAATGCATCTTACAGATCCATCACATCCATGCACTTCTTCACTTACACCAATTACATCTTCAGGCACTTAAGACTGCCACTAGGAGATTTCTTTCCAGCTTACTATGTATTTCAGATATCCTTTAAAATAGCCATAAACCACACACAAACAACACTCTGTCCTCCAATTCGTAAAATTTATTATCTAATGACAAGGATTAGTGCCTGAAAACATATCATGAAGAACATAGAACTAAAATGCAGAAATACCAATCTACGAAAAGAGCATAATTTTGACACAACCATGAATTAATCTAAGTAGTTTTCTTTCCCAGGTTTCTCAAAGATTGCCTCAAGGCCTTTGGCTTAGATGAGCATAGGGCAGGCTTTTTTTTTTTTTGTCTCAAAAGCTCTGATTTTAAGTCAATCTCTCTCAATCGCACATACACAGAATCAAGAGAGCTGAACAAATTATTTGAAAATCTTTCAATTTCCAGTCTGACAAACAGAAGTTTGAAAATTCTTTGAAAAAGTACAGATTAAAACTACTCAACCAAGGTAACAGTTCTGATGCTAAAAGGAGAGATCCCATTCATTCTCCCCCCCTTACAGTCATACCATGTATTTCTGCAGCTCGTCTCTAGTCATCCCTAGTGCCCACTGCTCTGCAAGCAGCAAATGTTAAACTACACATTTACCCAAGGCATCCTACAAGAGATCAATCTGTGTCAACTGCAAAAGCATGATCATCATAGTATGCTACACAGTCAGCTAATCCCAGGTGAAGGCGGATCACAAAAATGGTAGAAAGCATGAGAATAAAATACATAAAAGTATACTGAGAATTTGTTGTATGTGCCTATAATGCCTGTAACATCCACTAGAATGTCAGCTAAGAAAACATACTCTTGTGAAAATACAGTACTAGTCTAATATATTGAGCTACCTTGTAGGAAGGAAAGGAAAACAGCCCCTTGGCTGCAGCTGTGATAACCTAGATGACAACTCAAATGAAACAGTATTTTTAAAAAACAGATGTACAAATCAAGGAAGCCCTGGTACTCTTTAGAAATCTACATGTATTTCAAGTAGTTTGCATCAGGGAAGGCCTAACATTAACAGAAACAGAATACATATTTGCAAGACTTCAAGTTTAGTAATAATCTACAATTTGGAATGCCTACAAAACTAGTAAAATTTAACCAAAGCATTAAAATCACACATCCTGAAGTCTTTGAAACTACTTTCACTTCTACTTAAAAAGGTTTTAACCTATATAACACGTATTACTATAGAAATGGTAAGTACAGGATTCATTCCGCAAACCAAATCTATTGAGAGCAAAGCACATCTTTATTTCAACACCTTCCCGGTTTCAGAAATGTCAGCAGGAACAAAAATAATAACATATAAAGAAATTAAGGCATGTATAAAACTTTATTAATAGTTAATGCAAACTGAACATAAAGCATAACAGCAACAGCAAGAAAAAACAAACACAGACCAATTTCAGGCTTATGGATACAATAAGAAGAAAAACATGAGGTTCACAAAACATTCAAGTTGACAGAAGCAAACATGCACACTACCATCTTTAGCAGCACAGAAATAATTCGTATTTTAGTTGTAACTGACTTAATCTTATGATTTATCTGTATTTTTCAAAGAAAAAAGAGCTATTCAAAACAGAGCAGAAACTACTTCAAAAGCAGCTATAAACTGACAGAACTAAATTCAAACTAAATAAAAATTACAGTTCTATAAAATTTTTTTTTTTTTTTTTTGACATTGCCTATAAAATAATAGGCCTAAAGTAGAAGCCTTTGAATATCTGTGCACCAGGTAAATTTCCCTCTGGAGTGTGATGTACAAATTATAGTCAGCTTGATTTAGTATTTTCACTGCAGAGGCTGTTAGTTGCTCAACCATAAAGGTGTAGTACAATAAATGGTAGATTTTACAACACTTCATATAACCTAAGACATTTCATCGCACTTAAAAATGTTGTAAGTGCAATCTTTAAAAAAATGCAGTTTAAAACTTTCTATTAATATATTTAGTCTATACATTATTTGAAGTGTTCAGAGGTGTGGCATAAGATGACAAAATACAATAAAGCATTTGCCTCAAAGTAAACATTTCATAGCCACTTTCAAAATTTCTGCACATTAATGTACAGTGAACTGATGGACTGCTATGTATCACATAGACACAGCAAATTATTTGTGATCAGTAATAACTCTAAGTTACTAGTTTAAGACTATAATTTCTCCTAAAACACAAGTAATTCTGAAAATACACAAGCTTTTCCATCATTAAGAAGTCTAAAGGGAAAACCATAGAGAGCAACAGTTGTCCGCTCATCCCCATCCTGATCAACTCTTCTTTAACAAGTGACTTTGCAACCTAAGCTATGCACCTGGAGATTTCACGAAGGGGCTTCCATAGTCCAGTGTCACTGTTGCTCCATATGTTTTACAAGCTCCAGACCAGATTTCCACCAAATCCCACAACCCCTCTTTTAAATGAGCAACAATACCTGCTTGGAATAAACACATTTTGCTTGCCCAACCCTTACATAACTGCAAATAAAATACAGAACAACCACATGCAAACATACAGCCACAGGAATTAAAAAACTTGCAAGAAAAGGCAGCTGGAAAGTAGGTTCTGGAAAGTATTATTAACATCTCAAGCCACCTCAAAGTAACACAAATGAGCAACAAACTCTCCTTTGACCAAGCAGAACGGTTTTATAGACTAAGAGGTAAAACAATGTACCTCAGAAAAAAATATTCCACCACCCCCCCCCCAAAAAAAATACCCCAACTAAACCAACAAACCAAATACCAGCCCAGCTTTTCATCCATTCCAAGACCATTGCTGAAGTGTTCCTTTGTTGAATAGCCTTTATTAAGTGACCCTTTATTAATAGTGATCCTTTGTTGGATCCAAAAGCCATTTCCATTTTGCTTCATAAAGTGGCAGAAGAATTTGGCAAAACTCTGCAAAGAAACTCAACTTTGGCTCTTAACTTATTGGCAAGACCTTTAGCTACTGATGCCCAGTTTCTAGCATGCAAAACAAAACTATGCAGTCAAACTCAAAGTCTGTCCTTTGTACTATAAAGAGTTTTAGCAACAGATACTAAAGCTGATGTAATCATTTTTTCTTTTTGATAAAGTGGGAAAAAAAATTATCAAGGCTTGATTTGTTTTTATCATAAACTGAAAAGCACTAATTGAAAAAAAGTTTTATTTGATAAAACAGTTTTGGCTTCACTAAGACAGCAGTCAACTAGACAGGAATTTAGAACCCATCTGAAAGCTCAGAAATTAATCCTTTCATAGGATAGTACTAAAATACACCTCTATTAACACTATTAACAAAATAGTCAAAATGGCCACCAATAAGGCTGTACAAAGCCTGGGAGACAGAGTAACTTTAAGCTGAATGTTCAAGGAGCTTCCAGAACACATTTTAAGAGGCTCAAATGGAGATCCAGGAAAAAGAAAATAAATCAAATCATTCACAAGGATGGCTGCATATTCTAAGGACTGGGAAAGCATCCACCAACAAAAATTGGACTAAAATAACCATCTGTGCAACCGAGAAAAACGCTTTCTGCTGAAAGCTGTGAACATGTGGAAAGAAATACATTTTTCAAAGTTTATCTTGTAGAAGCTGTGATTTAACAAGGATATAAAATCAATATTTTTCAACAGTTAGTATTTTGCCTTCTAGTGAGTTACTGGTATCAAAGGAAAAGTAACATAAGTAATAGACTGAACAGAACATGAACAGGACTTGCATAATAGTAACCCTAAAATGAAAACACTCCACAAGCTACATACAAAGAATTACAAATCTTTCCTGAGCCTCTAACAAAAGGAGACAGTATTTTCCAATTTAACAAAAGCATTATGATTGAGGAAGCTTAGCAATGAAACATTTGCAGAGTGGTTTGCAACAGATAAAAGACTTCCTGTACAATTTCATTCTTATGCATCTTAAACAAAATTAAGACTGTAAACTAAAACATTCAGATATAGCAAAATTACAGAATTAAAACAGTGTCTGTTTATACCGCTCCATTTCTAACTGGGAGTGTCCTAACTTTATATCATGTAATGATGGAGCTCTTTTTTAATTCCTACATGATCCCTGAGCATTCAAGTATCCAATTTCTTCTAACACTAACTCTGAGCTGCTGTTTCTAAAGCTAACTAAAAAGACTGTAACATTACATTCTGTGAAGCTTCATCCAAGCTCTCTCTCCCTTAAATCTATGTTACTAGATTAGGTCGCTCCAAGCCCTGTACAACCTGGCCTTGAACACTTAAAGTGATGGGGCATCCTCAACTTCTTTGGGCAACTTGTACCAGTGACACACCACCCTCACAGTAAAGAATATCTTCTTCACATTTTATCTAAATCTTCCCTCTTTCCATATTAAAGCCATTCCCCTTTGTCACTACATGCTCTTGTAAAAAGTTCCTTCTCCAGCCTTCTTGTAGACCCCATTTAGGTACTGTTATGCTGCTCTAAGGTCTCTCCAGAGCCTACTCCTCTCCAGGCTGAACAACACCAGCTCTCTCACCCTCTATTCATAGGAAAGGTGCTCCAGCCCTCTGAGCATCTTCGTGGCCTTCTGAACTTGTTCCAACAGGCTTAAGCCCCTCTTGCGCTGGAGCCCTAGAGCTGGATACAGTGTTCCAGGTGAGGTCTCCTGAAAGCAGAGTAGAGGGGAAGAATCTTCTCCCTCAACCTGATCACACTTCTTTCAGTGCAGCCCAGCATACTGCTGCCTCTCTGCGCTGTGAGCACACACTGCTGGCTAGCTGGTCTCACTGAAAGGATTGTGGTCAACATTGGTTCTGTTTCTCATCAATCAACACCCCAAATCTTTCTCCTCAGGGCTGCTCTGGATCACTTCTCTGCCTAACCTGTATTTGTGCTTGTGATGGCCCCAACCCCAGTGTTAAGACTTTGCACTTCGCTTTTTTGAACTTCATGAGGTTGTGTAGGCCCTCATGTCAAGGTCCCTCTGGATGGCATCCCTTCCCTCCTGCATGTTGATAAGACCACACAGCTTGATGCCACTGGTAAACTTGCCGAGGGTGCAATCCCAGTTGTCCATGTTGCCAAAAAAGATGCGAAGCAGCACCAGTCCCAGTATCAAACTGAAGAACACCACTCATCACCAGTCTCCACTTGGATATCAAACTGTTGACCATAACTCTTTGAGTGAGATCTGCAGCCAATTCCTTATCTCCTGAGTGGTCCATCCACCAAATCCATGTCTCTCCAGTTTAGAAACAAGGATATCATGTGGGAAAGTGTCAAAGGCTTTCCACAAGCCTGGACAGATGATGTCAGTGGCTCTTCTCTCATCCACCAATGCTGTACACCTGTCATAGAAGACTACCAAATTTGTCTGGCACGATTTGCCCTTGTGGAGTTATGTTGGCTGCACCCCATCACCTCCTTATTGTCCATGTGCCTCAGCATAATTTCCAGAAGGATTTGCTATATTATCTTGCCTGGCATCACAGTAAGACTGAGTGGCCTATAGCTCCATGGGTCTTCCTTCTTTCCCCTTTTAAAAATAGGCATTATGTTTCTCTGTTTCCAGACAGTAGGAACTTCACAGACTGCCATAACTGCTCAGATATGATGGATGGCAGCTTAGCCACTTCACCTACCAGTTCCCTCAAAACCTGTGGATGCATCTCATCAGGTCCTTGCGCACCCTTCAGGTTCCTTGGAGAGTCCTGAACCTGATCTTCTCCCACAACAGGTGGTTCTTCACTCTCCTAGTCCCTGCCTTTGCCTTCTGCAACTTGGCAGTGTGACTGGAGCACTTGTCATTGAAGACTGAGGCAAAAGTCATCAAGTACCTCAGTCTTTTCCACACCCTAGATAACCAGCTCTCCCGTTTCCTTCCAGAGAAGACCAACATTTTCCTTAACCTTTCTTTTATCACCACTGTATCAGTAGAATCTTTTCTTGTTGCCCTTGAGCCTCTGGTCAGATTTAATTCTGCCAGGACTTTAGTTTAGATAACCCTATCCTTGGCTGCTCATACAACTTCTCTGTATTCCTTCTAGGCTACTTATCCTTGCTTTCACCCTCTGTAGACTTTCTTTTTCTGAGTTTGCCCAGGAGCTTATCTACCACATGTTCAATGTTTAGGATTCTCACAGTCCCACGGTTAAGTGCAAGTTTACCCCACCCCTCCATACATACATGAAAGAGAGTAACTTGCTTCACAGAACATCCTGCACATGCCTAGCCAGACTCTCCTAACAAGCTGTTACCAGCCAATACATTCTATGTGTCATATCACACTAGTATTAATTATAGCATAGGCTGCCACACCCAGTCTTACATTTATTTACATTTCCTATCAGGTATATGTGCTCTCTAGAAAGTGCTTTGTCTAGACATGTTAGCAAACTCTTCCTGTTACCTCCAAGCACACAGAGACTTTTCACAAAAATTTAAATCCTAATCCTATAGATGTGAACTGGTTTTGGATAGTTTAGCTCCCTGAACTGACTAGGCAAGGAGCCAGAGAAATTCTAGTACAGCAGCAACATAGGCGGGG
>JAOEHY010027504.1:0-19546 GCA_025447955.1 Psilopsiagon aurifrons
GTGCAGCCCCGCCCATCGCGCACCCTCCCCTCAGCAGAGCAGTGCGGGCGCTCTCTGCACCCCGAGCTCTGCACCGCCTCCTCCCCTCTCATGGCTCTGTCTCGGTGCCTGCACTGACCACCGCCGGGGCAGACAGAGCAGAGCTCCCGGACCGAGCCCGGGTCGCCCGGCGAGTGCGCACCATCCCGCTCGCCTGCCCGCAAACTGCCTCGAGCCCTGGGGCAGTTTTTACCCGGTCAGGTCTGGTGCCGCCTCTCCTGCCGCCGCCCCTATGAGTCAGTTCCTCGCGTCCGCTGAGCTGTCGGCCCCTGGGCGAGCTCCGTCGAGGACTTGAGGCTCCCTCGGAGTCTGCTGCTGCTCCGAGTTGAAGCTACGGGATGCCGAGCCTGCCCCAAATCAGGCGCTGCAGGCGACCCCTCTTGAGACAGTCACCTCAGCAATTGATGCGTTGTTCCAGTTGCTAATTTGTCAGGAGCGGCATTATTACCGTTCTTGTCACCTTGAGTGCCTTATTTAAGCAGATTGCTGACTGCTGGGGCAAAATATCTTGTGTCCTGTGATATACAACAATCGTTATGATACAAACATTTTCTCTATCTTTCGTGTTCTGGAAATGTAAATTTCGTGCACTCCTCACCAGCTTCAGCTTATGTTCACAAGTTGTTAAAACTGTTACTTAAGTAAAATGAAAACTCATGCCTTCCCTTCCTTCCTTCACTGAACCACACAGATTTGTGGAGGGACAATGAATCTATTTTTAAGGTTGCTGAGTTTTGTGATTTTTATTGTTATCTTGACAATTAAAAGCCACAGCTTCTGGAATCATATAATTAAGCGGTTAAAAGAAAATAAGAATCTTTAGAGCTCAAGAAACCAGAAAACCAACTTAAAAAAAGGACCACAGTTCCCTTTCTAAGTTTCATGCCTTTTTTATTTTTTTCAAGGTTTGCCACCTGACTGAAATTGCAGTATTTTAGTTCTATATCTCCTTTCTTCTTAGGCTTCAGTGACTGCCTCAAACCAATGTAGTTCATAAATCAACACAGAAATGTAGAGGATGATGGAAGGACCAGATTCAAGAACTAGTTATCAGCAGAATGAGCAGAGCATACATATGGCTAAACAAAGAGTATACATTGTGAGTTAAGAGCCAGAGTCTAACTAGGATATTCCATGGCAGCTGTATTTGGTCTAAACCTCTTTCAGGAGAATGTGACATTTGGGCCTGGATTACCTCTTAATAAATTTCACAGAAGTTAAATTACACATACGTTCTTGATCATATTTATCTTAATAAAATCTTACAGAGTGGATCAGATGATTCTGATTCTGGCTCTCTGAATTCTTGGACCTGCAGAAAAATCTCTGGAGTGCAACCTCTCTCCAAAGCTTCAGGCATCTCATCTTTCAGCTGTACTTAGCAGGGAAGGCAGCAAATACATACATAACAATCTCCTTGTTAACTCCAAGAGGGACTGATGTCAGGATTTGGTAGGGTATATTGTGCTTCCTTCGGCTATGAATTCAGATTTTGCTTACTGCCTTACCTCTCTGTCTCTCAATATACTTTCTTTGTGCTTCCTTATCCAGACAAATTCAGACATTGAAGAACTTAACCAGTGAAGCCTGGGAAAATTTAATGTTTTTCCCCAAAGTCTCCTTTCCTGGGAACTTGCTGGAATATCATTCCCATCTTCTTTTGTCTGTATAGATTGCTAAAATGTAATAAATACCCTGCTTCCCAGAGATTGTTTCTTGAATTGGACATAACCTGTGGAAATTCTTCTGTCATCATCATACAGAAGGAGTGCTTAATGATCCTCTTTCTATGATTAATTATTCTCTGAGCTCTGATTGCTGTTCAAGATCTTGCTAAAATTGATGCTTTCATGTTTCTTTCTGTGTTAAGTGAGACTATGTGTTGTTCAATATTCTCGGTATTACAGACTTGGAATAGAGTTGACATTTTCTATTCACAGCAGTTAATCCACCTGTGAGGTGGAACAACTAATGCTTTTAAAGATTTTCCTTTTGGAAATGTTAATTTTTGCTTTTCTTATGGAATTCACTAATTTTTCTTTACACTGGAATTAAAAATAAAACCTGGTTATATTTTATCATCAACTAGTTATCTTCTCTACAACTTATCATTTAATTTATTATATAATTTATTATTATCTTTTTTATTATTATCTTGTACCCTTTCATCCTCCTGTTTTCTCAGGCATATTTCAGGCGGCATCTAGCAAAAAGCAATTTTAATTGAATTAAACAAAATTGAATTAAACAAAATTGAATTAAACAAAAGCAATTTTAATTGAATTAAAAGATTTTTCCTGATCTGGCTTTTTTAATGTTTTGTGGTGGCATTTTATTTGTTAGTATTTTTGATTCTAAAAACTGCGCTCAAATATGTTTTTGTATTTGGGGATAAGTTCAGACTTAATAAAAATATTGATCTTTATATATACAGAAAGTTCTTGGCGACACAAGGCAACATAAGCCAATTAAAATTTATGTCTTGAAGTCACAGAGTTTCAAGAGTCATGGCTCATATACACAACAGCCGTGGCACCATTTGTTTTCTTTCCTAAATACTCTTTCAAGTATTTAAGGATGCCCTTTTGAATAGGGAAAGCAGCACATCTGCAGACAAATCAACAGTGTTTTTATGGCACAAAAGGCTTACAAAGAGCATGCAGTGGCTGTTAGAGAACATTGCACATGTAATACCTAGCAAAAGCGGAAATCTGCCTGAGACAATTCTCAGGAGCTGATTAAATCCTGTTATTCTTAACACTAATTGCCTTTTGCATGACTGTGGGATCTAACCAGCTCAAGCAAGTAATGGGGCTTTGCTCCATAAGCCAGTCTGCCAGCTTACTGCATATGCAAGGCCTTCATCTGATTGATAAGAGCTATAAACTCACTCTATAAAGGATACTTTATTCTTAACTGGTTCTTCTGAAGTATTTTGTACTGATAATTGCAACTTTCCTTCCTACTTTGTCTTCAGTCAGTGTGTCTCAGTTAACCTCCAGTGTTGACCAACCACTGCTAACCAGTATATTTCTCTCATTGAGCTCCCACCAACACACCAGCTCCATAACTTCCACTTTCTGCCTTGTTAACCAGCTCTCTGCTGTTTCCTTCAGTCATACAAACAAGGATTCAAAAGGTTACACTTGAAGCAACTCTTGTGTTTATGCAGACAAAATATCATCTTCTGGCATATTACATATCTTCAAAAGCAATTTTCTAAGCTGGACACCTTTCACAGGCAACAGTCTGTAATATTCTCCAGCACAGGCTGCTGTGGAGAGAATAAATCTGTAAATAAAAAGTGAGTAATTTCCACTTCATTAGTGGTAAATCGTATCATTCAGATCGGAGAATGTCAGGTGAAAAATTCTAAACTACTTGATAACTGCTTATTATACTAAATGCCAAGATTACACTGTTTTTTTCAATCAGCCATTCATTGCTCAGAGTTAATTACATCTGAGTTGTCATAAAATATGAGGATTAAGGTCACTATGTAAGTTACTATTGTCACACAAAATGGTCAAGAATTGTTTGATCTCTTATGGAAGAGCATGTGTACACTTGAATGCAAAATTGTTGTCAGTCAGATCTAAAAGACTCTGGGTTTCAACTCTACTGAAATTGTCATTGTATGCTTTCTTTCACTGTAAGTTTGTCACCATTTTGAACTTCTGCATCAATCCCTGAAAAGACAGCAGTTTGTATTCAGTTTGGTTTTGTACTGAAAATAAAATACATTTAGCCCCAGTGTAACCATGGAAAGCACCTTTCAGACTGGGTAGAACATTTCCCTGAGCCCTGCCCATCTTGAATCCTGTACAAGGTCATGGACAGAGCTTTGGATGGCATGGTTTAGTGGGAGGTGTCCTTGCCCATGGAGAGAGGCTGGAACTAGATAATCTCAAGGTCTTTTCCAACCCTAACTATTCTATGATTCTATTATTCTATGTTACAGCACAGTCATAGCTGGAAATTGCAGGTAGAAAACTGTGGCCACTTCCTACCTGATATCTAAATTACTGATTCTCTGTGGTTTTACAGAGGCCAGAGAAGAACTAAAGCAGTGTATGCTGCATATTGGGAGAGTGGCACAGCTAGACAGCAGGAAAGACTGGTTTAAAACAGGGCATAAGGATGCAAGGGATGCCAATGCCTCCTTCACTAATGCTAGCACCTCCTCCTCCATCAGTTCCAGGAAAGCCATAGCCGGTCATAATGCTGCACCAAATTTGAGATTGAATTTCTTTTGATATGTATTATTACCTGGATTATTCAATGCATCATGATACCCAGCAAGCATTGTGCTTTACGTATCAGCTTTAAAACTGCAGAATAACTGTGTATGGAACAGAAAAGCAAAATTCAGCCTATGCCAAGAAAAAAGAGATATGGACCAAAGTTCACTGAAAGCATTTCCAAAAGGACGGTATTAACTTCTCTGGAGAGCACATCATTCCCTCATGACACAATGGAGAAAGGAGTCAGAATATGTGAAAAGTTTCTGAATAGAAGAAACTACAGACGGTGTGTACAGGAATGAGTAGTAGCCGGTTTCTGAAGTTTTGCTAGTAATTTCCTTGATGTTCTCTCCAGGGGGCACCCATGCTATCCAGAGCAAGACAATACAACTCTGAGCAGACCTTGTAAATTTGTAGGTGATTGGTATTTGTGGCTTTTATAAAAATAGGCCACATCATTAAAGTTTGTCACAAATAGAAAGGAATTGTAGCTTGGTTTAAGATAGTTAGGATGGAAGCACATTACATGCAACTGGGGAATTGTTTACTGACCCCCAAATGACAAAGTTGGCTCTAAACTAATAATAATAAGAAATCTTCAGTTCCTCAGTAGTAAATTTCACTGTTTAATGTTAAGGAATGATTTAGATTGATAAATGGAATGAAAAGATAAACAAGAAAAAGCAGTTAATGAAGCATGAGCCTGCACCCAATGGCTTATCATACACAGTTTCCCATCATTCAGAGGATTAATCTCACCTAACATTAGCTGTCTGAAAAATATGCAGTTAGCCAATCCTGGCCATTTAGATTCAGTTTGCGTCTATGGAGAGAGACAAGGTCTCCATATGACTTCTGTCAAATCATAAAATATTTCCTTTTCCTGCTTTTCTCAGCCATAGCATACTACAAGATTCCCAAGCAAAAGCATGTCATAAATTTGTAAATTATAATTACCATACCTATCATAAGTGTTCTAAACCAGTAGGAAATTCAGCTACAAAGCAAACGCGTTTGTCTTAGAATATCAGCCTTTGCATACATCAAGTGTTTTAAACTGCAAGTGGAAAATTAATGAAAAAGCAGAAAAACTGACTTTTTATGTCTATATATATCCCTTACTTCCTAATGTCATTCCATGAGAATATTTTCTGATGTAAAAAAAGGGAGTAAGAAATACACTGCTAGAAATAAAGTCTGTGAAAATCTTAATCAAATAGGTCATGAAATAAGGAAAGATTCAGTATCCCTAAGGATTATTGAAAGATCTGAGGAATTTATCACTGAAAACCAGCAACAAACAGCTGAGGAGAGAAATGCAGTAGGATTGTATACTACAGAATCAGAAGAAAGAGACAAAGTAAGTTTTTGGAAACTTATTTGCACATAATCATTATTTTAATGATTGCTACCTAATGCATATCATAAATCTGAATTTGGAAGCTGTTTCTAACCCAAAAATTGCTTTCTATAGATCCTCTAAGAGACACATCTAGGAAGACCTATGAAGTTACTGGAAAAAAATATAATCTGAGTGGAAAATAATGAGAAAAAGCACCCCATGCTCAAATACTAAAATTGGTGTTGGGTCAAAATTTGATGTTCAGATGAAACCTATTATGATTAGAGCTGGTTGGAAAAATTGTATGTTTATGCATACATGCATGTATTGTGCATTTGTATATACACTGGAACAGTAGGTAGTGAAGATTACAAGTAAACTGCTTTTACAAGATCATGGAAATGGCAATCAGGGCTCTTCAGAAATGAAGTACAGAAATAAAACAACAAAACTCTTCATCCCAGAAAATTCAGTGTCCCAGTCACTCTTAAATCATGATTAAACTTCTAATGTCAGGTTACACAATGCTGTTAGGAGAGATTGTGAAAAGCATATGACATATAACAAAGGAATCCTTTACCTATGGAGTTTTTTGCTCCCTTTCTTGCCTACAAAGCAGGCCAAGAGCAATTAGATGATCAGGTTATGAGCTTGAAATTAAATAGGATTAATCCAGAGCACAGTTCTGAAAACTTTTGTTTTCTCCTAAATGAACAAACAGACCTATGAGGATATTTGGAGAGACTCATGAATTGTAAGATCCTAATGTAGTGCAGGGAACTCTCTAATCTGACATCCTGCAGAGCCCTGACCAGGTTAATGGCGTAAACTGACAGAAGCTAACAAAATACATAGAAGAAGGGCCTCATGGCAGCTATATTATAGATGTGTGAGTACTGTGTGCTTGACAACTTATTTTAAAACATGCTTGCAATCCATCAGCAGAGAAAATGAGATTAACATAACAGCCTCTTCCCCCATCTCCCTGTCCCCAGCAGACACTAGGTAAAATGAACATTTGACAAATGCAAATTTCTATATATTTTGGTACTTGTTTGTTTCCATTATCCCATGGAGCAGCAAGTACAGTATCAAGTTAAAGGCCTGACAGTTTCCCTGAAGAAAGAATAACAATTAACTCTGCTTCCAGCCAGCATCTGAGGGGGGAAGAAAATCATTGTGAAGTTTCTGTTATTTTTCTCATCAGCCTGAGCAACATGCCAGTAGCTGGATTGTACAAAGAGGGGTTTACAGCCCTAGCTTACTGTTACAGTTAATCAGGGTAGCTGCAGAGCTTGTATGTTACTTAAGGGTTTAAAAAGAGAAAAAAGAAATCCAAATTTCAGGGCATCTTCAACTGTACATGAAATGAAAACTAGCTCTCTCCTTTTGACCCATGCCTTCAGTGTACTGTACCCTTCTAAGCTAAATTAATGACAAATATACCTAGGAAGGATTTGAGGATTTTCCCTTGCTCCTACTCTGTAACAACTATCTGTGACTGATTTGAAAGTTAAAGGTCAGAAGTATTGTAAACTGAAGAAAGAGCAAGTGTCAGAAGTTTGGACAACTTGGACCATACATACCATTCTCCTCCTTATAGCACATACCTGGACTCCAGATACATGTGATATGCATTTTAAATTAATGTGCACTTAAAGATGGACGATCAGGTTGAGCCACAAAGCTGTTGCTCGGGGAAAAACTCTTCATGGAGACAACTGCTCTGAGTGTGGATGAGGAGGTTAGGAAAAATAGCAGATCTGGGGTTATAATCCAAAACCTCTCTCACGTTTTACTCCATATCAATCTAGAAAATACTGTCGCTTGGCAAAAGTTCATGAAGTTAACAACTTCACATCCAAACCTGATCATGACCAGAAAAGAATAAACTCTAATGCTATGTGCTGATGTAGTATTTTAGTTCGATAGTGAAAAACAATAAGAAATTTCAGCTTAAACCAAAATGAGATTACAGAAAGTGATCTTTAATTTTTTTTTTTTCTAATTGACTAAAGCACTTTGGAGAAGCCTAAAAGCTTTTATTCCAAAAGTGGTGTTTCTTTTTTTCCATTTTCAGGTCTTTTTACCTTTCCCAAGTTATATTAGATTTAATCAAGTGTAGCCTGCAAATTACTCACAGTTAAAAAAGCCAAATTCTTTAATTTGAAACAGTTGAATCAAATATTACCCATCTTATCCAATTCCACCCCCCCCCCCCCCATCACTTATAGCAGCAGTAAGTAGATGGAATACTGACTTGCGAATTGGTTTGGATTTCTTTTTCCTCCAAATGCGTATTTACACAATAAAGGGTGCAAAATTCCTCACTAAGCTCCAGGCTATCACCATCATGTGCAAATTAAAAACTGCAAGACCAATCTAAATCTTCCTACATTGTTTTGATTGAACCTGTCCAGTTCAATATCTCTATTATAGGATATATACACATATATAAAAAGAGCACATATGAAACAGCCTTACATACACCTGCTACTATTGCCTGATTGTACTGTGCCATTTTTAAGTCAGTGAAGCTTTAGTTTTTATCTCAACCCCTTTTCAGAATCTAAAAACCTTTTCAAAAGTTGTTGATGTTTTGACATATTTCTCTGTTAAGATTTCTAAAAGATTTAGTTCATGGTTTTTAACTTTCAGTGGGAACAGAAAAAGGGAAACGAAAGAGATATTAGTATGAAAATACACAATGGGATGAAAATGGCCTTTGAAGCCTAACTTTAGTGACTCATTCTGTTTTCTTAGATCTGTTCATTTGCAACCATATCCCCTGAAGAAAGACATTATGAAATGAATAAAGAAGTTGCTTCAATTAGTTTATTCATTCACTGGGAATACACTTTTGGGCAGGCAGGAGTAATTGAAATACAGAAGGAACAGTTTCAAAGAGGAAGGATTCTTTTGTATTATAACCCATATGTTAGAATAATTTAACTAATTATATGACGCTTTAAGACTGGATTACTAAGAGGAAATAATGAGACAATGCAGAAAAATATAATATTATTTATAGATTAATCAAGGTCATGTATATTTTACCTTAAATTCTTAGCTTATTGACAATAATCTTCAGGAGTTTTAGCCTTTAAGTGTGACTACCTTCAAAATACCATTCAAAAACATACTAATGTATTTTCCTGCCTGAGTCAGATGCAAAAACATAAACAAAACTGCAAGCACCAAAAACTTCCAGAGGCGTGACAGAAAAAAGTGTATTCTCCAACTATTTACACCAAAACGTATTAAAACCAAGTCTGTTAAAAGTAACTTTTTATTAGTTTTTAATCAACATCTTTTACAAGACGTTTTACAAAACAAACACCCCTCCAAAAATACCCCAAACCCAATAAAAAACCTTTAACTTTTGCTTAAATAAAATGAAACTTTGTAAGTGAATTAAAGATGACTTTTGAATAAAGTCAAATTAAAATCTTGGCAGAGATATTTTTCCCCAAACATTTTAAACACAGCAGAATTTCATTTAAGGTTTTCATATGTAAAAATAATTCTTTATTCTATCGCTAAAGATTAATGTTTTAGTAAAAAAGAAGACCCCCATTTAGTGACCATATCTCGGTTGAAAATTTGATGTAATATTGACTTATTTGACAAAGTATTTTTCTATCATTTAAAAAAATGAATGAGTTCTGACCACATCTATTCCCTGTTCAAGTAACAATTGGTTATCCAAAACTGAGCAGCGGGCAAAGCCTGGAAGCATCCATCCAAGTGTTGATAATATTGATGTCTAATGGTCTCAGAGGACTCAGTACTGTTCCAGATGAGAAGGTATTACAGAGTTCTGTATTTCACTCCTCTTTCCTCCTGTTTACTTTTGCCTAAACATGGTTTAATTAATTAAGAGAAAGTTCTGAAAGGTGTCAAAAGTCACAAAATTCCCTCTCATCCAAAATTAAGATTTTACAAATAGTGCTACAAGGTCTTTGTATGATAGATGAAACTTAAAATGCTTTAAAAGTAATCTAAAATAACCTTACTTAATTGAAGATTGTTTCAATTAAGCAACAGGAATCCAGAAACACGGCTCATTCCCTGGCTTCATAAGGCTGTTTTGCGAATAAAATCTGTACATGTTGTTGAAAGGCTATTACGCTGATGTGCTATGATTTGTATGTCAAGATAGATAACCATTTGGTCTCCTCTTGCTGATCCCATATACCCCTTGTGTTCAGTAAGTCTTTTGTGGCCTCTCAGATAACCTAAAGCATTGCAACTGGCAGTAGAACCACATCTTTAGACAACTGAATCCTGTTGTGTCTAATTTGGGTGAGTTGAGTCATTCTCCAGATTCATTTGAATGCACTGTACTGCTTTGCTTTTGACTATAAGACAATCTTTCTCTGTGTGTAGACTTCTATATTTGGGTGTCTTAAGCATTAGCAGACTCCAATCTTTGAGTCTCATTTTTTTCTATAAAAAGAATAAAATAAATATGTTTTTTGTAAGATTAACAAATAGTGCTATAATGTAGAACAATAAAATAAATTAATAAAGGTTTTAGTAGTTAAAGAAGACTCAGAAATATGTCTTAGAAATCCCTTCACATGTATAGCTGCCAGCAAACGTCCCTCAGCTCAAACCATACTGAGTAGTTCCTTGAAGCCTTTCAGGTTTCAGCAAGTTTGTGTGTGCTTTTGTCATTCTTTAAATATTGTCTAAAGGTTTAGTGACAGCCTGGACTGGTGCAGGGAGTACAATCTCTGCTAACTTTTAATTATAGAGTACATGGCTGTTATTCAGGAAGACTACAGCATAGTATGCACAAAGGCAGTACTTTTATTATTAAATCTTGCATGATTTAATTGCTTTCAGAGTTTAAACAGTGATAATTTTGCACCTTTAAATGGCAGGTTTACCTCAGTAACCAACTCACTAATATGAGTAGCATAATTCTGATTTCCCTTCAGGGGTGAAAGTTTTGGGGAAGTCCTTCCTTTGGTGGTAATGGCAGGGAGAAAAGAACAGAATATGAGGAAAAAGTTCAGGAAAGAGTGAGGTAAACAAGACTTTAAAAGGCCAGAGCTCTTATTGTTGTTTTAAAATCTATTTCCTTTTGTTTAGGAAGATCCTCTGGCTCTAGTAGGATTGAAGGGTCAAGTTCTGAATATCACTGAATAGGACAAAATCTGTTTATAACCCCTGTGCTTCTATTTGTGTGATAAAGACACAGAAGAAAGTTTTAATGTTGATGTAGTAGGGTCTATATCAGATAAATGATGTTTTCACCAAAAGTTAGATCTTGTTGTGTTCAAGACAATTTTTATGACTACTAACACATTTGGTAACACAACACTGAAATGCAGTTTTCAGAAAATGGACACACATAAATCTGTTGATTGAAGTAAGTCCTGTATCCATGAACTGTCTTGTTTTGGAGATGAATCAGATGGCAGAGGGCTTTACCTAGGAATAATACCCACCATTCATGCAGACAAGTCACAGCAACTTATCCTAGATCTTAAGGATGAAGCTTCTTTAAGACAATCAGATGTATTTAGTCTTCTTCTCCATGTTGGGGTTTTTCTGTCAGACCTGAATTGAAAATCTAATGAGAAAGCTTGTAAACTGCTAAACTTAAGATCATGTGAAGTGGGTATTTGGAATTTAGAAGCACAGTTTTCATACAGAATCACAAGGATTAACCATGATAATATCCAGAGTTATACTAACATATAAAAGAAGTGGAGACTATTGCAGGCAAGGCAGTGAGAGATCAGCAGAAAAGATACTTATGCCTGTACAACAAACAGGCTTCTTCCTCCCTTGGCATGTCCTCCCAAACACTCTCTAAGCCAAGCAACTGGCAAGGAGCATTCACTACAGATGGCTCAGCAGTAGCTGATATAATACCATACAGCTGAATCCATCTGGCATGTAAGTGTTTGATATGGTGTTTGTTAGCTGTTTACCAGGTTTTTACTCTCTTTGCATAAAAGCAGGGAAAGGGTTTTTCATGTCCACTAGCCATATTCTATGAACTTTCTTTGTAGCTGAAAGGGTGTTTGAGTGAACTGTTCTCATGCTATTTCCTCTCCCCTCACCCTCCTGCTTCTGAGTCACTTTCAGGTGCTCTTGAACATTATCTCCACTGTAAACGGATGGCAGATTGTTTGGGCTGTGATTAAATTAGGCAGGCACAGGTGGCATCACCTATTGTAAGTTTGTCAATTTTTATGTCTACTGCAGCAGCTGCTCTTTTTTATCTTTTAATAACTCAGCAAAGAGAAGAGGGAAAAGATGCTGAGCCCACGAGGTGAATTACATGAAAAAGTCTCATCGGTTTCAGAGAGTGGGATGTGCCCCATGCCACTGCTCAGTGACAGTTATCTTTCTCCCCTGGTCTCCATGAGGAGATCTGGGGATGAAAGGGCATTAAATCAGCAGCAGGGAAGAAATGCTCTGCAGTGTTTGCTTACCCCTTTCATTTAGATTTAGTTAATGACCTAAGAAAATTTACAGGGCTCTATAACATGGTGTGCAGTTTTAGGGAAGACACAGTCTCTTACTTACCATACTATGCAGTACTTTGGAAGCAATAATCCTTAGTTTTTAACACTATCTTAGATAACACAGAAATTAATTAGCTCCAGTTCTTACCGGAGCATCATAACATCATGTCAATGTAACCTACATTATATTTCTGGAATTTTGGTCATATTCATACTTTTTTAAATGGTCAGCATTCTGACTTAGTTTATTGTTTTAAAGATACTGCTGCTATTTACAAGCTTTATTGCAGATACTATAAGGCTGCAAAAAAGTGTATTAATGTGTGTATTTTGTAAAATTTGTCTTAATGTCATAGCGTAGGTAAATCTGCCCTACACAGCAGGACTCTTGCTACTGAGTAAAGTTCTGATTCCTTATAGTTTTTGCCATTGAGTTGTTCTTTTCCAGTCCTGCCAAAATCATGCCACTTTCATTCTAGATTACATTGACAAATAGGTTTTGGTTCCATTTCTGCTTGGTATTAACACAATTGGCTCTCTTTTGACCATCACGTATATCCATATATATGCATTCGCATATGGAAGATGCAATGAACTTGATTTTTAAAAGTCAGACTCAAATTTAATGCAGTAATCATAGAATCATGGAACAGTTAGGGTTGGAAAGGACCTTAAGATCACCTAGTTCCAACCCCCTGCAATGGGCAGGGACACTCCACACTAAACCATGTCACTTAAGACTCTGTCCAGACTGGCCCTGAGCACCACCAGGGATGGAGCATAGTGTGAGCCAGCAGTACTGCACAGCAATATGGTTCATAGATCAATTTATTGCTTACTCAGTAATTAATACAAAATTTTTGGAAACCTTAGAATTTTTCAGCATTGCAAAGAAGAGATACTACAGAACTGAGGAATAACATGTGTCTCAAATCTCTGTTTCTTCCAGTTATAACATCTGCTTTAATAAAGGATGTTAACTCTTACCATAAACATGAAAAGGACTGGAATTGTCACTTTTTTCTTAGTACTTTTGTAAGAAGGCTTTACCCAAGCACCTAGATTGAGGCAGTGTGGAAAGGAACAATTCAGATGAAATTTCAAATGTTTTACTTGGAACAAACGAAAAAAAAGAATAATGACAAGGAACTAGCCACAAAAAATGAGGGAATACATTTGCAATAAGACTCATTGCACCAACTGATCTAAGCAAAATGAACCAACAGTGGAAATACAGATGATTGAGACTCTTATGTTCAGTGCCAGAAAATTCTAGAAAACATAGTGTGGTAAGGATTAAAAAGACTTAATTTTTCCATGATCAGTGTGGTTGTTTGATTCATGAGGGCGATATGCACCTTTGGAGGGAACTGCAAGGGAGTTTTGATGAATTCAGCAGCTGAATGTGGGGAATACTGTACTCAGAACCTGGCTCTAGATGTGTTTTAGTTACAATAGAAAAATGCTGTGCTGCTCCCTTCAAACTGAATTTGAAACAATTTTCGATCCTAAGTATTTGATTGTAACACTGTGACTTCATATTTCTATATTCACTTTGCATTGCTCTGTATCTTTGCAAGACACTGAAGTGAAAATAGCTTGTTGGACATCAAGTTACTTTTCACCAGTTCAGATGTTTAAAGACCATTAATACTGAGAAACATTTGGAACTCTAGATGACTGGCATGAGTTTTGTCTTATATTAACATCCTTATTGTGAGTGTACAGCCACAGCATACTAGGATCTGATTGTCCTCCCCATCCCTGGAAGGGGTGGGATGAAGTGAGTGAGTGGCTAAGTGGTACTTAGCTGCCATCTGGGGTTAAACCATAACATCTGTCCATATCATAGAATCAGAGAATCAGCTACTTTGGAAAAGACCTTTAAGATCATCAAGCCCATTCTTTACCCCAGGATTGTCAAGTCCACCACTAAACTAAATATCAGCTGACCTATGTGCTCTTTCCCAGAAAGGTTACACAATATCTCTGATTTCAATAGAAATACACAGGGGTCACACCCATCCTAGTTGACCTGATAAACCACAAAGGTAAGATTGCAGCTGCTACTGGGAGTATTAATTATTGCCATGGATGAGCCTTCCAAAGTCAAAATCTTTGAGACTCTTCCAGTCTGGAATATGAAATGCACACAGAATCCAAGGAAGTGGGGCTTAAAGTTCTCTCTATTGATTCTTAATCTCACTGACTCGCAAAGAGATTATTAGAGAACAAGTAGGATTTGACCTTTAATGCAGAAAAACACCGTTATTGAAGCAAAGATTTGGAGGTTAACTTCCAAATGCACAAAAAGTTATTTACATATTATTATCATTTGTTTGTACTTTTCTGGTGGCAAATGCTGTTGTTGCCAAGATAAATTAATTACTTAATTAATACCAAGTTTACAATTAATATCTTCCTCCATGTATGGCTGCACACTGAACACTGTAAATCAGAAATTACTATGGCATAACAGAATATTAAAGATCAGAAATGTGAGCAAGTTTCACAGCTTTAGATAACATTATAAGTACTTTTTTAACTCTGGATTGAAATAGCCATTTATTTGCTATATTCACCATCAGTCATCCTTTATTAGCAGTGCCAACGTGAAGTTGATGTAGAGAATTTAAAATAATGAAGCATAAGATGAGTAATGAATACACAGTAACTTTTGCTTATACAGCAATGCATTTTGAGATGTCTACTAATTTACCTTTGTTTTAACTTTTGTCGTTTAGCACAAGAGAGAGTCTCAGACTAATTCTAGCTTTATTACAGCATTTTTTTCAGATACATGCTCCTCCAGTTATGACTGATTACATTCTAGCTACTAGAGCAGACTTGGATGGCTATGTCTTGCCATAGATCTTTTCCTACGTGCAATCAGTTCCTTGGCTGGTCTGAAAAAGACAAGTAAAAATGAGGCCAAACCAATGTGTGAGTGGATTCAGAAAGTTTGGGTTCCTATTTTTTATATATTTAAGTTAGATTATCTCTAGTTTCACGAAGTGCAGTCTGATTTTTTAATCCATTTTTTGGGGGGGTTCTTATTCTTAGTATAATGCATAATTTATGCTTCAGGTTCTCTGCTAATTTCACTTTCCACCTTCTACTTATCTGTATAACAAAATATATGGGAAAATAATTCTTTTCTGATGGAAATTTCCTCTAAAAGTTTGTTGAAATTCACAGACCCATACAAAAATTAGTGGGCAGGGAACAATGGGATACTGCAATGCAATAAACATTTTATAATTAGGAGATCAGATTTAAAATTGCGCAGCATTTTACCTGCTTTATAAAGTGAAATTTACAAAGTGTTGTGCATTAGTTTATTATTACTGTTGTTATTATTATCATTATTATAACTATTTTCATCATTATTATCATTATTATTGTTATTTCAAAGTAAGCATGGGTTTTTTTGGGGGTTGGGAATCAGCCTCTCATTTCTCTGAATAGATATTACCTCTGGAAAGATGTCACAACATTGCTAGGCAGCCATTTAGTTCTTACCTCTGCAAAATAAATACAGCATTTTGTCTTTACCAAAAGGCAAAACTGAAGCTTGCAAAACATCTAAAGGGTAAAATGCAGAAACTTGCATATAAAAAACCCACATCTATCAGCAAGTGAGTCCAGAAAGTGAGAGAAGGAAAGAAGTTGTAGATATTAAATAAAAGGGGAATATTGACTAGTTATGGGAAATACAACTAAAGAGCAGTGAGAGAGACACTGGCATTGGCAAAAGTTCAGTCCCATTAAAATAACCCAGCCTTTTGAGCAGCTCTACACAGTTGTGTTCCTGCTGGCTCACTGCTTTGTGTTGTGGGACATGGTATTTTTGATCCAGCCATCAGAATTCAAGGAATTGATTTACTCTGCTCTGCCTTTACAGAGCCAAGTGCCTAAGAAAATATATAAGTCCTTGAATGGTAACTGCAAACACAATGGCATGTGTCAGAGCCCATTTCACAGCCTGTGCAAATCAAGGGCGTCTTCATTGACTGCAGTTGTCTTTAGGTCAGTCTGTCAGTGTGGTATCTGACATTTTTGCTATTTTTTTCTTTTTATGAGTGACCTAGGTCTTCCTGTCCTATAATTACATGAATAGCTCAGATTTCCTTAGTGGGGGGAAAGACAGGGAAAAGACATTTCCTAGCACTTTAGTGGCAAATCCCTCTAAATGCTCATACTCATGAGTTCTGGAAGCTCCAAATTTACCCACTGAATGCAAATGTGCTACTGTTCAAGGCCAAGTTGGACAGAACCTTGGGTGTCATGGTCTAGTGTGAGGTGTCCCTGCCCATGCAGGGGGTTGGAACTGGATGATCTCAAGGTCTCTTCCAACCAAACCATTCTATGATTCTATGATTTTCATGTGATTTTTGTGACTTTTTGTAAATCTTGACAATCTTTTTTACAAATAGGAATATAAATAAGGTCCTGGCTTGTATAGGGTAACAAAGTAAAAGTAATGAGGTACTACCCTTAATGAGAAAATATAGGGGCAGAAAATCAATAGGAAAGCACAAAGAAAAGGATAGGTGGATCAAACTGGCAAGCAAATAAGGCAGATTGGAAATTAGGAGGATCTTTCAAAATATTAGAATATCATTGATTTAAATATCTGTAGTCTGGAATACCTTGCTTTGAAAATAGAGCTTTTTGCTATTTTGAATGATGTTATACAACCCACTGATTGTGGTAGCACAAAATCTGGACATATGTAGTCTCTTTCATGACTGTTTTAACATTGTACCATGAAAATGCTTCTGATGTGGTATACGTTTTACCTTTTACTCAGTGATGTCAACTTCACCATTCGGATCCAAATCTAAATGTTTTGGAACAAATTAATTTTGCAAAAATGTACCAGAACATTAAGTTTTATTCTAGTGCAGACCAAATATAAACATCTGTGTCCAGAAATCAGTTGCAAATTGAAATTATCCTCTAGTAAGCTTTAACTGAATATGATAGATGCACGTGGTCCTTACGTGCTTTTTTGAAAGCAGGGAGGCTGAAAAATCACCCAAGCTAACACTGGCTGAAATTATAGGCACAAACTTGAGCTATGTGTGCTAAGAATTTCCATGCCAATTAGTGGTATTGGGTGGATTTTTTGTTTATTTCACTTCATTTTGAATTACTCAACCATTTGTAATTTCTACCTGTTACGAGCTATACTAAGAGTTTTGTTTGGCTTTTTCCATCTCTTTTAATATCTATCTCAGTTAATTAAGGGAAGAAAAATTATTAAGTACTGAGAAAACCAAACTCCATCATGGAATCATAGAATCATAGAATGGTCAGAATTGGAAGGGCTCTTAAAGATCATCTGGCTCTAATTCCTCAGCACCAAATTTTACAGATTCTTGTTTCGTTGTTCAGCATTTCTCTCACCTCAAATTCATATATCATGAATTTGTCTTGATTCTCTATGCATTTAATTTTCTCATTTGTTTTCCTCTCTGCTGGCATCTTTTTGTTATAATGCTTTTTTAACTGTGATGCATCATCATGACACAGATATTTGTTTCACTCTGATATTATTTATATGACTGGTAGTTGGAAGCTTTCAGTCTGCACTTTAGACGTGTTAAAGTTAACTAAGTTTCCTAGCTCCCCAGGGTTTATGTGCCCTTTCCTATTCCCACAAAAAGACTCTAGCAGTCATTTGGGAAAAAGTGATGCCGTTTTTCAAGGTCCACTTTGATCCAGTTCCTTGCTTTGTTAGTACAGATCAGTGCTCTTAGTCTGGTGTCACTTTTTCCTTTGTACATATTTTTTAATATTGCTTCCTCTCGATCATCTCATCAATAAGGGTGTGGGTGAGATTAGGCTTGATGCTAAATGCATTTGTCATCCTGCTCTTGAACAGCCTAGATCTATCCAGCTTAATTTTTGGCTCCTTGACTATGTCAATATTGAATCCATTTGAGACTTGGTCATTAGACTTGTGCTTACCAGTTGTGATTATTCACCATTTGTATTTTTCTACGCAGTGAATCCTTTGAAAGAGCCAGAATACTTTTCTTTTCTGAGTTTCCCTGTGTTGAGACCTGTATTAGCATACCTTTAAAGAATTTGACTGGGACTTTAAAGGAAGGAATTGTCCATGGAAAGAGAATAAGATCTGTCCATCATCGTTTCCAGTAAAGCGCTCAAACAATGGAGTAAGGACATGTCCTGTAAATACAGGACTAGACAGGACAATGACAGGAGTTTCTCTGATACAAACCAATTCCAGAAGAGTAGTGAAATATCAAAACCCTGCAGTTCATAATGGTTCAGACACAATGCTATACCAATATGCTGCTGGAGGACTACATCTTAGCAGTTCAGAGACAGGCCAAACAAAACTTCTTTTCTCTGAGCTTATCAATGTAGAGAAATCAGTACAAAGAATATGGATGCTGACCACAAAATTTATTTCATCATCTGAGGTGATAAAAGTCTGTAAAATACTTTCTGTTCCATACTTGACCATTTAGAGCCCCTGGAAATCACAACAGCTCTGTAACATGACTTTGTCCTTTTTGCTGGGAGCTGCAGCTTAGCAACATGCTCACATGTTTGTTTGGATGTTTTTGACATGAAAAATTCAGTTTTATTTCACTGTGATAAAGTTACGCATGCAGATTTTTGAAAGCTGAGAACCTCGTGATCTGAAGATTTCTTAAACCCTCAAGTGAGCCAAAGGTATACACACTAGTTATAATTGCAAAATAATGATTTTTGCTTTGATTTTTGATCATCAAGTAATGATCTTTGCTTAAAGTACATTTTAAAGAGGCACAATCCACCAGTATTAGAATCAGAATCATAGAATCATAGAACAGTTAGGGTTGGAAAGGACCTTAAGATCATCCAGTTCCAATCCCCCTGCAATGGGCAGGGACACCTCACACTAAACCATGTCAACCAAGGCTCTGTCCAATCTGGTCTTGAACACCGCCAGCAATGAAGCATTCACAGCTTCCCTGGGCAACCCATTCCAGTGCCTCACCATCCTTACAGTAGAGAATTTCTTCCTCATATCCAATCTAAACTTTCTCTTATAAGTTTGAACCCATTACACCTTGTTCTATTGCTGGAGTCCCTAATGAAGAGTCCATCCCCAGCATCCTTATAAGACCCTTTCAGATATCGGAAGGCTGTTATGAGGTCTCTACACAGCCTTCTCCAGGCTGAACAGCCCCAACTTTCTCAGCCTATCTTCCTCCAAGAGGTGCTCCAGTCCCTGATCATCCTCATGGCCCTTCTCTGGACTTGTTCCAAGAGTTCCATGTCCTTTTTATGTTGAGGACACCAGAACTGCACACAATGCTCCACATGAGGTCTCACAGAGCAGAGTAGAGGGGCAGGATCACCTCCCTCGACCTGCTGGTCACATTCCTTTTGATGCAGCCCAGGATACGGTT
>JAOEHY010027504.1:19646-31201 GCA_025447955.1 Psilopsiagon aurifrons
GACCTTGCACTTGGCATGGTTAAACTTCATCAGGTTGGCATCAGCCCACCTCACAAGTGTGTCAAGGTCCCTCTGGAAGCCATTCCTTCCCTCCAGCATATTGACTGAACCACATAGCTTGGTGTCATCGGCGTACTTGCTGAAAGCATACTCAATCCCACTGTCCACGTCACCAACAAGAATGATGAACAAGACCGGTCCCAACACCAATCCCTGAGGGACACCACTCGTTACCGTCCTCCAGCTGGACATTGAGCCATTGAACATAACTCTTTGCACGCAGCCATCCATTCAGTTCTTTATCCATTGAGTGGTCCACCTGTCAAACTGATGTCTCTCCAATTCAGAGACGTAAAATATTTTGCAATGTTACTTCCATTATTCCAAGAAAAGCATAATATTACGCATACAATATCGTAGACTGGAGTCAGACGCATTAATTAGACAAGGTTCATGCAGATCTATTTCTGAGTCCCTGGTATAATGATTTTATTAAAAACCCATAAGGCTTTCATAAGATAGAAGGGATATCTTATATAAACATTTAATCTTACTTAATTAAATAAATTCTATCAGCAAGTCCTGACAGAGAACCATCCCTCCCTGGGCAAGGTGTTGCAGATAGGCCTATGCAAGGCTACATATATGAATGAAGGAGAAATCCTTAATCCCAGAAACTGAATCAGATAACTATAGTGAGATGGAACCCAATCATCATATTTACAATTGCCATTTTGCATCTGTAGTTTGAAGGCCCAGAGCAGATACATGGTATACAAAGAGCATCCTGCATAAGAGGTCTGAGGTAGTGCTGAAAATTGAGCTCACATGTCAAGAATATAATCCTTGTACTTTGCCCACCAAATCTACCTTTGTCTGATTGAAACATAAGTCATAGCCTCAGCACTTTCAGACTGTCTTCCCTGGATTTCTTGCAGTGACCGCATACAGCTCTTATTTATTTAATGTCCAGTAGCACTACTTCAATAAATGAACAGAAACAGATGGAGAATCACATCAGCTCAGCTTCATGTAACTCAGTCAAGTAATGAAGCAATTATTTCCAGAAATACAGATTCAGCTAAACCCTCTCAGTCCCTTTCCATCTGCAGAAATACCACCAGCACACGCACTTATAATATCCTTGTGTCATGGTTTAAGCCCCTCATGCAATTCGCTCATTCACTCCCCACTCTTTCTTCCCCCAGTCCCAGTGGGTGTGTGGGAAGGAGAATTGAAAGAATTCAAATCCTACAGGTTGAGATAAGAGCAGTTCAGTAACTAAGGCATAAAACAAACCACTGCTGTTACCACCAATAATAATAATGACAAGGGAAATACAAGGAAAGAGAATACAACCGCTCACCACCCGATACAAAGCCCGACCCAGCAGTGATCCCACATCCTTCCAGGTCTCTGCCCTCTGTTTTTTTTTCATCCTGGGCATGACGTGCTGTGGTATGGAATACTTCTTTGGTCGGTTTGGGTCAGGTGTCCTGTGTCTGCTTCCTCCTACCTTCCCCTCTGCCCTGGCAGAGCATGAGGCTCAGAAAGTCCTTGGTCAGACTAAAAATTACTGCAGCAACTAAAAACATTGGTGTTATCAGTGCTGTTCCCAGGCTGAGAGTGAAAACCACAGCACTGCACCAGCTACCAAGAAGGAATTAAAATGACTGCTACTGATTAGCCCAGGACACCTTGTCTCCATTTTATTTTATGTTAAAAACAGTAAAAAAAAAACTTGAGCAAGCACATAATATAGTTGCTGTGAAATTACATTATGCACAATTGAAGTGAAACCATTTTTCCCACTGCAATCCATGACTGGTGTTTTTTTTCCTTTCTTTTCTTTGATATAGGTAGAATTAGAAAAGGAAAAAACAACCCAAACATTGGAAAGGGGAGTACTTCTTGCGTAGGATCATTATGCTTAGAGCAGATAAGTGACAAATCTTCAACAAAGAATTCTAAAAGTCTTACTCAGGGTTGTGCTGTTGATAAGTTGTCTGCAGTACAAAAAAGAGAAGACTTATTTCATTGATTCCTAGAATCATAGAATGGTTTGGGTTGGAAAGGACCTTAAGATCATCAGTTCCAATCCCGTGCCATGGGCAGGGACATCTCACACTTGACCATGTCACCCAAGGCTCTGTCCAGCCTGGCCCTGAGCTTTGCCAGGGATGGAGCATTTACCAGTTCTTTAGGCAGCCTGTTCCAGTGCCTCACCACCCTCACAGTAAAGACCTTCATCTATCCAGCCTGAACTTCTTCTAAGTTATTTATTTCAGAACTTTGAGTGATGGCATAAATTCCCTTGCAGTGTCCTCAGGCAAAAAGCACAGGATGATAATTTCCATATGTGCTCCCAATATGACAATCTATAATGTAAGAAGAGACTCAATGGAAAATAAAAATGATCTTGTAGGATCTGAGCTAGCCTGTTAATACAGTAACATTCCCAGGGAAACTGAGAACTAGGAGCATCAACCTAAGTCATTTAAGGTCCAAATATGGGCAACTAAGAAGGCTGGTACAGGAAAATATGAATTCTTCCAGTTGCGTTTTGTTGCAGTTTCAGCTTTTTAAATCTGAAGTATCTAGCCAAAAGGAGACATAGGCTCCAGAGGGCGATTCATCCAGTGCAGAGATAGATGTCTAAGACAATTGAGATCTCTTTTGTAGATGCCTTTCTCTTTTAATGGAGGACTGAATACCAGCCTGTGGGTCTGATAACTTTCAGTAAAAGAGTTTTATCCCATACATCAGATTGAATTTATACTACACAATTAAATAGAGGTTTACTTTGATTTTTCACCAACATTTTTCCAGCATTGCTGAAGTAGCAACCTCTGTGCATCTTTCCTTTTGATCTTCCTTACTCTCTTTAAGGAAACAGCATTACTTGCAGAAATATTTGGAGTCTACAACTCTAAAGACATTACTGGCCATAATAAGAAAAACAAGATGATAGAAAATAGTTTTGTACATGGAGCTGAATATTTATATTGTCTCCTCACTAGCAAAGCAAATGCATACCGTAATTAATTGAATACCCTATTTAGCACATTTAAAAGCGCATATATCTTCGGTTGCATGCTACAACATTATCTGTTGGAATACGAAATAACAGTACTAGGAAAGGAAAAAAACTAGTCATGGATAAAGTGGAAGATGTAACCAACCTTTGGAAGAAGTAATTTCTAGAGACGTTGAATCAAAACAGCAAGAAGAAAAACTTTTTGACTTATTTTTAAGCTGAAGTTTGGAAAAGCCATGGCCATGCAACATGTTTCCTGCCATAACAGGTGATTTTATCTTTTGAGTTAGGAAATCTTTCTGCTCTGGCATTCCAGCAGGTGACAGTAACAGACTGCAATGCACTCTGCCAGACTTTGAGAAACTTTGCAGCAAACTTTATATCAAAAGACTGCCAGTGTGCAGGTCACTGCACAAAAGTAAATCCAAAACCCGTAAGCTCTCAAGCAGGCTTCTAAGTTTTTTCCAGCAATAAGCACTTTGTTATCTTAAGAAGGGATGCTTGTCTTAAGGATCTATGAATTTCAGCACTTCAGCTCACAATGAGTGGTTCAATCCAAGCCCATCACAGATGCAGGCTGTATTGCTATGCAGTACACAAAAGCCTCTGGCTTCCAATCTGTAGCTTTTCTTTTGTGTCTCCTCTGTTTATCAGATCTGCCAGTGAGGCATAAAGTACTCAATGGATGCCACAGTAGTTGGCTACAATGACAGAAAAGGCACATGCTCAAGTTGCTTTTAAGGTAGGCTATAATACCCTTCTGGGATATGGTCTAGGACCATACTCTCACACTGATTTAGGAAGGAAGCTAAAGAGAAGCCATTCTCAGAAAATCATAACAGTCAAGAAATTAAAAAGTCAAATTGAATCATCTAGTCCATTACTCTGAAAGTGGAGGATAATTCATAGAATATATTTAAGCCTCGTCTAGTTTGAAGGGTCACCAAAGTTGACACTTGCTTCCCAGGGCTCACAAAGATGAACAAATTATCTCAGCTCAACCAGTTACCAGGCTAGGTGAGCCACAGTGACTGTCCATGTGCATCCTATTAATCAGGCTATTGCAAGCTAATTTAATCTAGCTTTAGTCCAATTATCTCAGATTAGCTACAAGCTAAAAACATGCACAGACAGTTAAGGTGCCTCAAGTGATGTGTAATACTTTGGCAGCATATCCAAGCCCTCACAAGACTCTCTGGGTAATGCTGACAGCTAAATTTTCGTAATGATCTTTGATTTTCTTGCCCTTATTTGTTTTACAAGGTAAATTTAAACAGGTGGTTGTGAAGGTTTACAAATCCTCTCTCTTGAGCAGACTCAATTCAGCTCTAGTTATTAGCTGCATTGACACACTATTGCACTGTCAGGTTTCAGCCCATTCTTTTCTGCAGGGTATATTAATTAACAGGAGGTCATGATAAAACTGGAGAACTTCCACACAGGCTTAACTTCTCTCCCAATACTAAAGAGAAGGACCAGAGTAAAACCAAGACTAGGGCACCTCTGAATGTAGGAATGCTTTTAGTGACTGCATTAAGCACATTAATTCCTTCTCAAATATAAACAGTTATTCAACATTTGGTAGTGTTTGCATTGGTTAAAACTATTCTGTCTTTCCTGATATGTATTGGAAAATACCATGAGTAAAGAAAAAAAAGGTATTTACTGATGAATTTAGAAGTACAGACTGAGATGCTTTCTGGAAAAATCGTTTCCATTTAAAACAAATTTTACCTACAGGAAGTACAGTTTCTTCTGAAGCATTCAATGTCACATTTATCATACTCTTGTCTAGAAAATATTTTTAATTTTTCAAGATTGCAGTATTATTTTTATTGGATGTTACCTATTGTGGTCATGACTTTTCTGTCTTTATCAAAAAACAGTCATTTGCTCAGCCTGAAAGTTCGATAAATAATTTGGCTTTGATAACAGTTTAATAAAAAGTATTGACTAAATACAAAGAATAAAAATGAGTTTTGAAAACAAAATGCTTTGATCCCACTTTTCTCTCTGTTCTCTCAGAAGGCAGAAGTTCATCAAAACAAGAAAAACCAATGTCACTAAGAAATAATACAGTGTTAGCTGATTCCTCCTGAGATGAATTGTTTGCTATTAGCAGTGCGTAGTCAAATAAAACTGGGAGAACATGAGTAAATGTATGGTAAAATGAGAAAAAGTTAGGTATGAAAAAAGTTCTAGAGGATTCTGCAAGTACTGAACAACTAGCAGTGTATATGACACACAGTTTAATTATATTGGGGTAAGGGCTTAAGCTCCATCAACTGGTATTTTGCTGGGTTTTTTTCTTTTTTCATATAAGCCCCCTGGTATTCCCAGGAGGTCATTAAAATACCATACCAGAAGATCAAACTTAGCAGGAAAATGTTATAAACCAGGATCTGAGTCCTATGTGTAACTTTTGGGGGATGAAATGTGTAATGAATCATCATAGGGCACATTTTAACCAGCAAAATTCATCAAGTGCACTGATATCCCATCAGTAGTACTACTAACAAGAGCAGAAAAAGCAGCTGGGTATATTCAGACAGTGAAATCCTGGTTTATATATTGTTTTGAAAGATTGTCAAAAATGTTTATTTCCCTTTTGTTAATTTGAAAGATTTGCAACAATATCTTATCAAATTGGAGTAATTCTCCAACAGTACTTCATTTGTAAGTAAATTTGACAATAAAACCATCCGGTGTTTAAAAAGAGCACAGATGGAATGGATCCATAGGAGTTTTCTGGCTCCTGGACAGCAAAGCAACAGATGAATGCAAGTGATGGGCTGCATTCGCTGACATCATTCAAATCCTTCCCACTGTGCTGATGAGGCAATAAATAAAGTGTGCTACAGAATCGCATCCCCATAGCCTTAAACCAGCTTTTACTAGACCACTCTGAAACGTTTGGCTTCAGGACTTTATTGTTATTTCATTTCTTTTGGATCCTAAGCACCATCTAACTGTATCTGAGCCAATAAGCATATAGACCAGTAAACTACATAACTCATGCAGCACCAGATGTTTCATGAAGCCCCCAGAGAAGGCAGGTGTGGAGTAATCCCTCTGCTCTGCTGGTCTCAGCCTGCTTGGTAAAATCAGTAAAAGACTGATTCATGACATCAGGCATGATACTATTATTCTCCTCCAGCAGTATTTTCTTTTTTAGAGTGAGCTATTAGATGCCAAATATCTTTGCTAACAATAGAGAAATGCAGATTCCTGCTGAATCTCTCTAAGCATATTCTTTCACTGCAGTGCAGGGCAATTCCTTTTGCAGTTTAATAACACTTAGTGTGAAATGTTCCTTCCTTTTCATCAATGGCAAACCTGCCACCTTTGAAATTCACTGGTCGTCTCTGTTACTCTACCACAGAACTGGGAGCTCCATTGCTGTTTCCCAATCATAGAATAGTTAGGTTTAGAAAGGACCTTAAGATCATCCAGTTCCAATCCCCCTGCCATGTGCAGGGACACCTCCCACTCAACCATGTCACCCAAGGCTCTGTCCAACCTGGCCTTGAACACTGCCAGGGATGGAGCAATCACAAACATTTTTATTAAGTTCCCATACGCTAAACTGCTTGAAAAGTTAACAAATGTGAGTTTTACACTTCCTTGTCATAAGGAGTTTTTCTATGACCTAATCATTTTCATTGTATGTTATACATGCCTTTGGTGTTTTGGGGAAGGGTGGTCTGGAGTAGTGCATAGCAGCTCAGAAGAGGCTGGGACTCTTGATCTGTTTAATGCATTAGAATTGTCATATTTCTGTCCTGGTTGTCATGCATTTAACATCTCTCTATCCTCTTGAGGCCTATATCCATTGAACAGTGAAATATCTCTGGGGGTGCCAAGGGATCTTTCTTTGATGAAAACAGTTAACTTTATGAGGTCCTCTATCACTATCCGTCCCTTTCCACCCTACATAACTTATGCTTATCACCATCAAACTTCATTTACTTTTGAGAAATAGATATTGGAGAAGATACTTACCGATCCGTTCCAGATACTTTTACTCCATAATACCAAAATACTTTCATGGTCTGCTTTGGATTTAATTGCCATAAGTTGTTTCTTTTCTTATCTGCAGGCTTTAATGACTTGGTTTTCACCCTAATTTCTGTGTCATCTTGTAGGAAAACTGTTTATTCTGGGGGTATGTGATGCAGTGAAATATATATATTTTGACATATATATGAATTTCATAAGAGAATTTGCATGCATTCTGTTGTTCCACCTGTTTTTTTGATATGATAATTATGTATCTCTCATCTGAGATTTTCTTTGTAGCCCCCAGTGCTTTCTAAGCATCTCATGCACATTTTCTGTAAGGAGCTTGTTTTATTCTTGTTTCTGTAGCTTTAGTAGTTATTTTATAAACAGTAAATTTGCTGCACAGACACAAACACATGCTGAAACTGCAAATTCAATAATCAAAGGAAAATAGTAGTGTTTTCTGTAATCCAGGTTTCATGTGAAACTCTGCTACTTGCCCATTCTGCTGCCTTCCCTGGAGACCTCTCAAATCAATATGTCCAAGTGATGGCAAGCAAAAGTTTCATACTCATCAGTCCTAACTCAAAAGGCCTGATCCAGTGGCTAATGAAATCAGCGCTGAAGCACCCATTAATTTCAGCACACATCGAATCCGTATCTCCAGCTAAACTACACTGTATTTTAACCTCTTTTAGAGTGAAAATATATTGTTACAGCAAAACTGAACCAGCAATCAGACTTTCCAAGTACAGACAGGTTCATCCAAATACCAAGTGCTATATTTTGCCGCTGAGATAATAAAAGCTGGCTGTGCTTGACAATAATGGCAGGAATGCACGTTGCAGAACTAAGCTCCTGATTCCGTAAGACTTCTCTGTGAATGCTATAGTCCAGGAGTCACACAAGGGAGCTTGAGTTAGGTCAGTTATAGAAAGCATCATGAATATTCTAGACTAGTAGTAAGAATAATAACTTGGAAAAGAAAACCTTCCTTTCAGTGTTTATGCACAAGAAGAGAAGGACTCCCTGTTCTCCCTTTTCCAGCATATGCAATATACTGGTGATGCTGCATTAAATGAGATAGATTATATGTGTGTTTTGCAAGGTCTGACCTAGTTGGCCGGCCTTAAAGCATGGATAATTCTTCTGTTTTACAAGACATGATTAGCCCCATAGGCACTCATTTACCAGCTGAGTGCTTGATTTAAGTGTTAAGCATTTTTGAGATTGAGGGGTTCTTCATTATCAGAATTCTAAGACATCAAAATCTTACTGGAAAAACCTTAGACCCTCCTAGTATATGTTTTGAGTATCTCACAGCTAGATGCTTCTACTCCACAGTTGTCTTCCAGACATCATATTTCACCATAGCTTCACTGAGTTGATTGAGAACTCAGCACCATATTTATGGTGTCCTGCTAATGTTTTGTAAGAGTGCTTACCTAGTCTAGCCTTTCTCTTGTAAATAATGTTTTCTACATTAAATATGATAAAAACAATTTGTCATGTTAGAGAAAAAAGAATGATAGAGTTTTACAGGTTTGCAGTCCTTTATACGTTACATTAAAATGAAATATTATTTAAAGTTCACATGATTTAAAGTTCTGTAAGTTTAAAACAAATGAAACAAAGCAGGAAAAAACAGCAGAAACAAATAGCCTGCAGAACCATTTTTGCCATCCCTCCAAGAAACAGATCAAGAATAAAAATATGCTTCATTTTTTATGAGTAGCTATTATCACAATTTGTTTGGATATAAAATCCATATTTCTGTCTGGCATTGGGGCAAAAGCACTTCCTATGGACAGCATGCAAACTTGCTGAAGTAATCTGGGTCCTGTCATGGAAAAGTAATTTTATGTTCACAGACTCTAATATGAGCCATACCTCTTCTTCATCTACTATTTCTTGAGGGAGAGATCAGAGTTAACACTAAAAGGAAGGTAGATTAGCAACAATTTGGACTGATATTCCTCCAGAGTAATGCATGAAGAGCAGAAACCTAAGGCTTTGAGACAGCAGAAATTCAGTAGCAATTTGCTTTGTTTTATCCTGAGATATTTTCATGCTTTTTCCACCCCTTTCCTTCTCTTCTTCTAGCGCTTCATTTCCTGTGGTGGTTTGCTTATAATCTCTCTTATTCTCAAAGATTGTATCAGCCTTACATAGATCTTCAGAAGTTAAAAAACTTCACATATTATAAGCCTGGAAGTACTCCATGGTTTTACTAAGACAGAAACGCAGATGAGGTCCTTAAGTGCTACTTAATGTAAAATGTTTTAATGTAATGCTGGTCATAATCTTTCCCTCTGCTTCTTTCTTGAGATTAAGAAAAAAGGCTAGCACCATTAATGCTACTTTCGTATTCCATATCTGTAGTTAAATAGCTGCAGTGAGACCATAAAAATAGTTGTTCAAGCTGACCAATACACCCACAAAGCTGATTGTTCTGCAGCTATTTTATTATTTGTGTCAACACTATACTGTATTTATTAGGAAATAATAATATTTTCAATAACCAGACTCCACCTTGGGAGCCTTGGGCACCTCTGGCATTCTATGAGGCCATCTAAAGTCACAGCACACGTTGTCGCAATTAATTTAAAGTAAGCAAACAAACTTTCTGCATGCAATGACACATTTGGTTTCAGAGCAAGAGGCAATTACTGAGAATAGTTAACATGAAACTTTCCCAGTGAGTGCATTAAAATTCCTTACACATCTGTCAGAAGACTCTGGGTTGTACCACCAATGGGAACAGGATAGTAGATTGAGGCAGCTGCAGTCTGAATAGTAATAAGCTTATGTCTCTCTTTCTTTCATGCCCCAAAGCTCAGAACCTTCCAAATCAGGGTCTAAGTTTTGCTTCAGGCTCAGAATTTTCCAGAAGTATTTTTCATTAAGTCTTTTTGTGGCAACCCTAAATACAAGCCTAGTTCTGTCAGAAGTTCAGCTGCAGTTGTGATTCTGATAACACCTAAACCAAGGTGTTATATTTCCCTTGGTCACTTTAATAAGGGGTGATGAAGGGAAAGGTTTGCAGATAGAATTCAATATCACTTTTTCTCAGTTCTTCAGAAACATAATTTGAGAGTTTTCTTCTACTGTCTTGATAAAATAACTTTTTTTTGGCGCTCACAATCTCTGTATTTCAGTTAAATTTGTTATCACATGATAACTGTCTATTTTTGATTATTTGTTGTTTAAACTCTGTAAGTGATAGCTTCTCTTTTTATGCAATAAAATCTTTCACAGGAACTCCTCACTTTTCACAGATGTTTTATTCTTCTGGTGCTTTTAAAACCATCTTTCTTAAGTCTGTTATCAGAATGCAAATATGTAAAACCATTTAGATATTTTTTCATTTGTTGAAAGCTACCTATTCAGTGAAAGGATAACCCAAAGCTGAAATTTTGTGAAAGTACTTTTTTTTTTTTTTCCTTTTCAAACTGAATGCAATAAAAAGATCAACATTCTTTGCCTTAGTAATATTTGGACTCCTCTGTTCCTTACTAAAAGTTATCCCCAAAGTTTGTAAGCCGTGCAAGCTTTTGGAGGTAGGGGTCATCCATACCTCCTACATTGCTGTACAGACACCAGTAAATATGATAACACTTCCTAACACTATTATTAGAAGCAATTCAACACATTTTTAAACCATATGTGGAGGAAAACCTGAAGATGGATCCTGAATATTAATTACCCTTGATATATGAGGGGTGGGGCAGTTTATAACAGATCAGTTTCTCATTTGACTGGCCACATGGCCATAAAATACTTTCTTGGTCTAGGATGCTTTACAAATTTAATAAAGAGCATTATCTTGCTTAAGTCTGTAAGATTTCTAGTATTTTCTATGGAACAGCCTTGACTACATCCAGTTACTTGGGATCTATAAATAGACTGTCCTATGTACACATTAATATTTGTCTTTCCATGTTCAGGTCTACAATCAATACTGACATTTTTAGAGACATCATATCTTAATTCCTTGAGTTGACACTATGTGCAGTCTCCTGCCTGACTCTACTTGTTTAAAGCCAAGCGTGGTACCAGGCAGTCAAACAACAGGAGATGAGTATTGTCATGCAAGAAGAAATGATTTAACTGTCTTCATGTTCTCAGATCTGCAAACTTGACTTTGAACTCCAGCACAGAATGAAGTTTGGTTCTTCTTTCAAGAGTTCCAAAGACATCTTTAAGATTGTAAGATTTTTGACGGATCTAAGACAGTCTTCCCTATAGTTTTCAATAATTCTTCCACTTAATGCTTGACAGGCTTTTTCCATGACAGCAAGAATTTGTTTTTCTAAAGTAACTTAGGAATCAATATGTGTCCTGGGTTCAGCAGTAGCAGTCATTTTTCTACTTCTTGGTAGCTGGTGCAGCACTGTGTTTTTGACTTGTGGCCTGGGAACAGCACTGATAACACCAAAGTTTTTAGTTACAGCTTAGTGATGTTTGGTCTGGCCAAGGACTTTTGGAGCCTCATGCTCTGCCAGGGAGGAGGGGG